>VSMD01122195.1:0-44958 GCA_008750895.1 Mirza zaza
CTGGTGCAACACACACACGCGCACACACACACACATACACGTTCTCTCAGTTACCTGTGACATGAGAAGGAGAGAACCTGGTGATAAGACCCAAGGGACCCTGTGTGTGGTCATCCTGTTGGTGCTTGGGGGAGGATGGGGACTCAGGTGAGTCTAGGAATTCTCTAGCCCAGGTTCCCCAACTCCTCCTCCTCCTCCTTTTGCCTTTCCCAGGTTAATGAACATCCACCCCACCCTCTCCAGGGCCAGGACTCCACGGTGGGGCTGTATTCTGGAACGTATATTTGACATGCTGGGTCTATGTCTTGGGGTTTGGTATCTTCCCTGAATCCTGGAGTCCAGCCTTGAAGGGTCCAGAACTTGGAATCTGTGGTCAGAATTCTGTTATCTCTAGTTGAACAACTTAAAGTCTAGGTTCTGCCTTCTAGAGCTGGGGTCTGTAATCAGAGACCTGGTCTGGCATTTCAACCATATAGTGTAGGCCATCTTTTGGTCCATGTTTCAGCCAAATGTCCAAATGCACCATTAGAGCCCTTTCTACCTCCCCTAGCTGCAATTTAAACCTAGGATTTCTGTTTAGTGGATCCACGACAGTGAACTCAGCCTGACCCAACTTTATGTTGCTTGCAGCATTATTCCACACCCTTGATATGCATTCCCACACATGTTTCCTGGATTTCTGTCTGTAACAAATGGTAATCTTGGCTCTGCCAGTTTCTAGTGACTTAACATCTCTGTGACTCACGTTCTTCTACTTCAAAGTGGAAATAAGAACAGTTCCTCTACAGAGTTCAGAAGTTCCCAAGATGACCCTCACTTCTGACATCAAATGAGATTTCAGTGGGGTCCCCAAGACCACTCTCAGGTTCAATAATTTGCTAGATGGGCTCACATAATTCACTGAAAGCTGTTATGCTCGTGATTATGGTGTATCACAGCAAAAGGATACAGAGAAAATCTAGCAAGGGAAGAGGTGCATTGGGCAAGGACAAGGAGAGCTCCAAGTGTGAAGCTTCTAGTTGTCTTCTCCCAGTAGAGTCATGGGAACCACTAACTTTTCCCAGGAATCATGTGACAATACGCACAGTGTATTGCCAACCAGGGATCTCAACTGAGCCTTGATGTCCAGAGATTTTATTGGGGCTTGGTCACATAGACATGATTGACCACCTTCATGATTAGTGATCTTTGGTATCCAACCCCTCCAGAAGACTAGCTGATATGGTGTGGCCCAAACCCCCAGATGAGCAAAGGCACTCTAATCAGGCAGGATATTCCAAAGTCTTAGAGATGAACTTTCAGGAGCTGAAGGCCAAGGCCTGACCTCCTTAGGCAAGGTTAATTCTCTACTGCACATTCTCTTTCACGGAGTCATTGTGAGGACCAAATGTCATGTGTGTGAGGTATTAGCACATGCCTGGCCATGGGAAGTACCCTAAAAGTGTGTGCTAGCATTGCTAAGTGCTTACAATGCGTCAGGCATGACCTTCAGCACTTTCGGACACTTATATAATCCTCACAACATCCCTGTGGGGTAGGCACTACTGGCCTCATTTGACAGAAGAAGGGGCTGTGGTTCAGGCTGAGGGGCACTAGGTCAAGGTCACTGTGGATGCAGGGGACTTCAGAGATCATGGTCAGTTACTATCTGCAGAGAAATTAATTATGGCCTGACGTCCTGGCCCTGGAGAGGGTAGGGTGGACTTCATTAACTCCCTCCCCAGACCCTTGCCTTTGGGGCTCTTTCAGATGCCTTCCCTAATACCAGGGTCCTATCATACTCTCTTAATGCCCTCTCCCCTCCCTGACTCCCACCTGCCCACTGCACCCAGCCAGGGACTCTCCTGCCTCCATCTCCAGTTAACTAGGTGCGGCCTCAGCGCCTACATGTTTGTCAAGAACGTTGAAGGAGCTGACATTTTACCGACTTGCAAACAAATGCATTAACCTGTCGCAGTTTCGTGAATGCTGGCAAAACACATAAGACTCCTGGTGCAGAGACAAAAGACTTTATTACTCACAGCTCAGCAGGCAGCATGAGGTTCATGTTCACATTGGTTCACCTTGCCCCCCAAATCCTATGGGGTGATCAGAGCAGTCCAGACAGATGCTGTGCACACAGTGGTTTGTGCCACTAGTGAGGAACCTGAGCTTAGGAATCTTCAATCTTATAAAGAGGCTGCTTGAAATCCTGCCCAGCCTCTATCCCTGATGGAGATATTATCTTTATCATCCTGGACTGAAAACAGACCTCCTTGGAGGGACATATTGTATTTATTGTCCTGTACAGTAAACAAATCTGTTGCAAGAGAGACATTATCTTTATTATCCGACAGTAAGTAAACCTGGATCTGAGGGAGATACCATTTTGAAAGACTGCCTGCTATACAAACATCCTGGAAAGGACAGTCCAGAAAAAAAAAAAATGATGTTAATGCCTTTGCTCAAAAGACACACAGAAAAGTGAGAGAACTGTGGAGAATTGTCTCCCAACACTATTCAGTCTGAACTTTCCACCCTTGTCTGCAGGACAATCTCAACAATCCATCGTTAAACACTTTGTCTACCACATCCTGCTTCTCCAGGTCTAACCAAGGTTCCAGGTGCAGTTTCCCCACAGTACCCCACTGCCAAACCCAGAATCCAGGCATGCCGGCGGTGCTCAAGATCCTGAGGGGGATAGCTGGGGATCAGAACGTCTGGGTTTGAGTGGGGAGGGTTCTGAAGGAGGAAGAGGCTGGAGGGCAAGGTTCTGGGTGAGGATGAGTGTGGGTTCTGAACTCTGAGGTTCCTGTGGGCAGAGGGAGGAGACTGGCAAAGTCCTGTCTCCTAAGGTACATGTGGGAATGGGCTAAGGGGCTTTAGGAATACTGTGTCCGGAGCAAGAAAGGGCTGGAACCTGAGAGGCTGAGTTCCCCTTGTGTGTGGTTTGCGACTCCTCAGTCCTTAAGGGGCAGGGGCTGAAACCATTGGCTCCAGGCCTTGGGGTGATAGTAATGAGATCTCCTGGTCACACAGGATGGGAGGACCACAAGTTGCCCATTATCTGATCGCTCCACCTACCCCTCACTCCACTTCAGGATAATCGCCACATACCCAGCTCTACTAGCATGCTGGGGAGCACAACCTGCATATGCGCAGACGTCCCACAGGCCTATGAGCTATACACGCATTATCAGCAACCAAGCTATGAGTGGATTGTCTACTGCCATGACGTCATGTTGCTGCGACTAGCCCAGCCAGCGCGGCTCTCCAAGTTATGTGCCAGCGGTAGAGTTGCCCACATCTGTGCCCTGGTGGGTGCAGCCTGCGGTGCACGGTGCCAGGCTGGGGCTTGGTCTCAGACAAGGAGCCTGGGACCACGGGGAACCACCACTGAAGGGTGTCTGAGATTGGGCAGATGTCGCCATCCGTGAAAACTCAAGGACTTCTGGGTGGCAGAGAGAGGGCCCTGAACTATGTATGGGTTTGTTTCAAGTCCGCTGTCCTCCCCAGTGAGACTCCCAGATACGCTGCATTGTGCCAACATCGGCATTATCTCTGCCATGTCTCGTAACAAGGACTACTCAGGGTGCCTGATGAGCACCAGGGCGTGTGCAGGCATGGAGGCTGGAGGCTTGAACTGCTGTGAGGTCAGGGCCTAGAGGGCACCATCCAGGGTGTGTTGGAAAGCTGGGATGTGATTGTGTTTGGGCCCCTTTGGCCAGGCAATGTGCTGGGTGTAGGTTTGAGGTTGGAGTATGAAGACCAGTTAGAAGGGAGGATTAGGTTGGGGTTGGGTTAGAGATGGGGATAAGATTGTGCTTGGGCTGGGTTTGGGACTAACGATGTTGGAGTGGTTGGGATGGCATGAGTTTGGATGGAAATAGGTTTGGTTTGATGTTGTATGGGAAATCTGTGGGGATTCAATTGAGGATAAGAGTAGGTTCGGTTTTGGAACTAGAAGATATGGATGTAGGTATTGCGTTGTGTTGCATGTGTGGATTGGAATGAGTTTGGTTTGATTTTAAATAGGGAAGATGTAAGGATCGGGCTATGTTAGGTTAAGTTGGGTTGGGTTGATGTGTTTGGATGGGGTTGTGTGTGATGTGGTTGGATTGGGTTGTGTTGGGTTTTGGTTGAGGTTTGGATGGGAATGAGGATATGCTTGGAAACACTGGATCCAGGAGGCCCTCAAGCTGCAGCAAACGTCATTTCTCAGGATGGTTGCAGGAACCCTTGATCTGTGTGTGTGGGAGGTCAGGCCACTGCTGAGTATGTCCTGTTACCCCAGTCTTTATGGTCTTAGATTGTGAGTATGTGAGTCCCCTTCTGTCTTTCTTGCTAAGAGTTGATCTGGTCTCTCACCTAGGAAAGGGAGAAGATTTTTTCAAGTTATTGAGACATCTGGAGCTGGACCCATGTGAGCCGCTCTGGTTTTATGGGTTTTTTCTGGTTTTATCTGAAATAAGCAACTTGTTGGAATGTGGGGAGTTTAATAGAATTAACAGTGGAGGTGGCAGGGCTCTTGTTTCAGATTCTCTTCTGAGATCCCAAATTATGATTTTCAATGCCACTTAATCTTTTTTTTTTTTTTTTTTGAGACAGAGTCTCGCTTTGTTGCCCAGGCTAGAGTGAGTGCTGTGGCGTCAGCCTAGCTCACAGCAACCTCAATCTCCTGGGCTCAAGCAATCCTGCTACCTCAGCCTCCCGAGTAGCTGGGACTACAGGCATGCGCCACCATGCCCGGCTAATTTTTTTTTCTATATATATTAGTTGGCCAATTCTATTTATAGTAGAGACGGGGTCCCACTCTTGCTCAGGCTGGTTTCGAACTCCTGACCTTGAGCAATCCGCCCGCCTCGGCCTCCCAGAGTGCTAGGATTACAGGCGTGAGCCACCGCACCCGGCCTCAATGCCACTTAATCTTGAGGTACATAAACATGGCTCCCGGGAGCTAAATATTTTGTTGAGGGAAGGGCATTGCACTTTGCCTGAGGACACTCCTGACCTGGGAGGGCATGTCAACAGTGGTCATTGCTCCACAGTTAGAGTTCATAGATCTAGAGAACAAGGAGTGGGGAATCCTTGGAACCCCACATCATTTGGAGAGCATTGAATTTTGAAATGCTAGGGAACTTGGTCTGGGAGACCTGGATTAGGTCAGTGGGTCTGTGGAACTACAAGGTTATATGATGAGAGGAGCAATAGATTTGGGGAACTTGATTCTGGATGTGAGAGTGCAAGAAACAGAGTTCTGAATCCCAAGGCTTCTATTTCAGCGACAAGAAAAGTTGTAGGTCTAACATCTTGGTTCAGAGTGGTATAGGGATCAGAAAGTGTAACAACACCATGGTACTGGTATTTCAGGGCACCTTGCATCTTGGGTTGCAAAGGACTTACTTTGTGCTTAGGCACATGAGACTTTGTGTTACAAATCAGTGATTTGTCCCAACCCCTGTTCCTGTTCATCCTTCTCTGCCTCTGTCCTCTAGATCAAGTCTCCATGAGCTACTGGTCTTGCTCCATCTGGTCTCAGACCCTGGGAATGCACCCAGTGTGATCTAGTTTCTATAGAACAACTAGTGCTAGCTTTCCCTCCTCTTCCACAGCTCTGGGTGTGGGCGGGGATTGTCCAGCCTCCAGTGGCATGGAGAGGGCTTGGCCAGCATTTGGGTGCCAGCAGGAGAGGGGTGGAGTCCTGGGGAGTGAAGGCTTTATAGGGCTCCTCAGGGAGCTCTAGGCCCAGGCTCACCACCTGCCCCTGGACACCTCTATCACCATGTGGTTCCTGATTTTCTCCCTCACCCTGTCCCTGGAGAGGACCGGTGAGACAGATGGGGGGTGCAGGAGGGGGTACGGGCCCTGACTCTCATGCTGAAGACCTTTCCTCCCACCCAGCACCCAGCCCCATCCCTCCAGCCCACAATCTACCCTAGACCAGGGTGCCAGGCTTTTTCCCCCTCCTCCCTCCCCTCCATGCTGTCACAGTCCTCATTCTCCAATTAGGTCCCTGCTCCTTCCCACTTACCCCAGAACTTCTCCTCCTTGCTCAGCCAACTCCCTACTCACAGCTGTTTTCCCAAAGGGGCAGATCCTGGGCCATCTCTGTGTCTCTTTGTCAGACTCAAAATCTTCCAAGGACCTCTGTCAATGCCATTGGTTCCTTGGCCCCTGATCACTGGTCTGCCCCCTCAGCCCCTAAATCCTACCACATTCTACTGACCCTTCCCATCCAGCTGTGAGCACTAAACCCTGTACCCTAGACCTTGACATCTGGCCTGCCAATCCTGCTCCTAGGAAACCTGATTCTACCCCAACTTCTTCCCAGCCAGGCTATCTGGCTTGAGACAACACATGGCCCCCCTCATCTGGCATTGGGGTTCTGAGAACTCTTCCTTCTCCCTTTGCTCCAGACTCTCCATTCAGGGACCAGCCTTGTCTCCAGGAAGAGCACCAACAATTCCAACCACAATGCCAGCTTTCCCAGAACTGGTTCCCTAAATCTGCATCCCTTGCAACCTCAGAAACCCAACCCAGGCCCAGAATGTTTCCTCAACCTGGCACTCTGTAAACCCTGCAAACCTATCCCTCCCAGCAACTGAACCCCTCCATGGGGCACTGCTTCGTGGTTTGTAAAACCCCTTATCCTTCAGGATCCACAGCTTCCACCATAGTTACCTTCTCCCAGCCCAAGACCCTGAGTCACCCCAAATAACTTGACCCCAGACTCGATCCCTGCTCCATATGCTGCCTTGTGTCTTCAAACTTGACCCCTGGGGTCTGCTCTGCACTCAGAGCATAAACTCTCCCCACCCAGCACCAGCCACTAAGCTGCAAACCCAGGGATGGCTCTAGAATTCCAGGCCCTTCCCAACACCCCTTGCATGTATCCTTGGACTCCCAACCCCAGTCCCTCTGCTGGCCCAGTCCTCCAGCCCCTCCTGCCAACTTTGAACCCCTCTAACCCGGCACCCCCTCTGCAGGTGCTGCACCCCTCATCCAGTCTCGGGTTGTGGGAGGCTGGGAGTGTGAGAGCCATTCCCAACCCTGGCAGGTGGCTGTGGTCCATCATGGCTTCGCACATTGTGGGGGTGTCCTGGTGCACCCCCAGTGGGTGCTCACAGCTGCCCATTGCATCAGCCGGTGAGTTGGGGCCTGGGGGAGTGTCCGTGCCCCTCAGGAACAACAGCTGGGATTTCCACTGGGGTAACCTCAGGCAAGGTGGGGGACTGAGGGACAGAGGGAAGGTTCTGGTCCAGGTGCATGGGGAGGCAGAGGGGGGACTGGACCACCCTCCCATGGCTACCTGGGTCTCTCTCTGGGTCTCTGTGTGTGTCCTTTTCTGGCTCTGGTTGAGTATAACACTGTGACTGTGTTTTGGTCTCTGTCTCCCTCTCTGTCTCCATGTCTCTGCATCTCCCCTGTCTCTGACCCTCTCTGGGTCACTCTGTGGTCATCTCTGTCACCGCGGGTCTCACCCTCCATCTCTCTGTCCATCTCTCTCCCTGGGTCTCTGTCCCACCCCCTCCGCCATCACTACTGAACACACCCACGATGGGCCTAAGGGGACATCAGAGAGAAGGAAGGGCTTTAGCCCCGACCTGTGTGCATGAGGGGGCACCTCTCACTCTGCCCAGCCCCCCTCAGGACATCAGTCCACTCTGGGGAGACACAGGGAAGGGTGGTTTCAGCTGGAGCTGGGTGGGACATCTGAGGGAGAAGGAAGGAAAGGAGGGATGGAGGGGGGAGGGTGCTGACAGGGAAAGGAGGACCTTGGGCTCTGGGGAGCCAGCACAGCCCCAGCTGCAGCTGAGCCGCTCTCAGGCCTCTCCTCCCCTGCCAAGGCCCCCCCTTTCTCTCTCACACCCCAGACTCCTGGCTTCCTCTCTGCCTCTGGCCCTCACTCTCCCTCTGACTTCCTGCCTCGGATCTTATTGGCTGTTCCTCACTCCTTCCCTGTCCTGCTCTCTTCTTCCTCTTCCCTCTGTGTTTCTCGATGCCTCTTTCTCAGCCTCTTTTTTGCTCCTTCTGTTATTTCTCACTGTTCCCTGTCTGCCTTTCTCATTCCCTCTGTCCTTCTGAGCTCTTTCTTTCCCACTTCATCTCTCTTGGTTTTTGTATTTCCCTTTCCTGGGGTCTCACTCCTTTGTTTTCTAACTCACTGTCTTTATTTCACCATGACTGTATCTCCCCCACCCTGTGGGGTTTTTTTCCTTCATTGTTTCTCTTTCTCTGTTTTGGGACCGTCTCCCTGCTCCCTGCCCTGTCTCCCCTCGCCCACTGTCCTCTCTGCTTATCCATCCATCCCCTTCCTCCCAGTGACAGCCAGGTCTGGCTGGGTCAGCACAGCCTGCTTAAGGACGAAGACACAGGCCAGGTGGTCAACGTCAACCGCAGCTTCCCACACCCGCACTACAATATGAGCCTCCTGAAGCGCCTAGTATTTAGGCCAGAGGATGACAGCAGCCACGACATCATGCTGCTCTACCTGTCAAAGCCCGCCAACATCACAGACGCTGTGAGGGTCCTGGACCTGCCCACCCAGGAGCCAGAAGTGGGGAGCACCTGCTACGCCTCAGGCTGGGGCAGCATACAACCAAAGAAGTGTATGCCTGGGCCGGACAGTGCGGCCTGGAGCCCAGTGCCTGGGTCTGAGGGTGGAGGGGCCCAGGAACCAGGTGGCGTCTGACGACAGCCCTGTTTTTCCCTGGCCCGTAGTCTTGCGCCCAAAGACTCTCCAGTGTGTGGACCTCGAGCTCCTGTCCAATGACAAGTGTGAAGAAGCTTACTCTGAAAAGGTGACAGAGTTCATGTTGTGTGCTGGGCACTGGGATGGCAAGAAGGATACCTGTTCGGTGAGCCACCCCTCCCCTTAAGATCTTGAGGGGAAAGGAGGGAGGGGACCCTGATTCTGGGCAGGAGTAAACCCAGCATCTGCTTCCACTGCTCCTTCTGCACCCGCTACCCCCAGGTCCTCGTCTCCCTCCCTCCTGCCCCCTTTCCTTACTCCCTGGATGCACCACCTGATTCTCACAGCATCGTCCACCTGTCCCCCATCCATCACACGCGCCCTGGGCATCTGCCACGTGCCCCGCGCTGCCCTAGACCCCGGGAAGGCAGCAGTGGGCAGACGAGCAGCCCCTCCCTCGTGGAGCCCCGTTAGTGAGGGGTACAGGCAGGAACAGGGAACATAACACAGAAGCAGGGTGTCAGGAGGTGACGGGGCTCTGGGGGCAGGGAGGAGAGATGGGGACAGTGTGACTGTGGGGACCTCGTGCAGGAGGTGGGCGTGAGCAAACGCCGGAGGCAGGTGAGGGGTGAGCCAGCATCTGGGGAGGAGCAGAGGGAGCACGGGTGCCCGGGCCGGGCCGAGGGCCAAGGGCCGAGGGCCGAGGGCCGGAGGGTGTGAGGAGCAGCAAGAACTCACCACACAAATGACACCAGTGACAGGGCTGGAGTAGGAGAGGACGGGAGAGGCCTCAGGGAGGAAGCCGGGCCCATCCTGCAGGGCCTCCCTGGGCCGCATGAGGACGCTGCTTCTCCTTGAGGAGTCGGGAGCTGCGGAGGGTGCTGGGCAGAAGGTGGATGGGGCTCACTCAGGTGTCCACAGGCTGCCACTGGCCTCCGTGTGGGGATCAGACTGCAGGGGGCAAGTCAAGCAGAGGCCAGGGAGGGAGTGAGGATGGGGCTGGCGGGGGTGGCAGCTCCAGGCCTTGTTCCCACCTGGACCCTCGCCACCCTCCCTGACAGGCACCTGGCCCTCAGCCTCTCTCCCTCCACTCCATCCCCCTGCTGGCCCCAGTGGGTCATGCTAATCTCAGAAGTGACCTTGCCCCGGCCCTGCTCACAGCCCTCCATGGCTCCCCAGTGCCCTGGGGAGGGAGGTGTCTGGTCAGAGAAAGCTTCTTGGAGAGGTGGGCTCTGGGATGAGCCCTGGGGTTGGGGGGCAGGCAGATGGTCCTGCTTCTCTTCCCACTGACCTGTGCAAGGACTGTCTGGACCCTGCCCCCAGCACAGGAGCTGGTCCCTGATGTCCCTTTCCTGTTGGCCAGGACTCAAGCCACTGTCCTTTTTGTTGGAATTCCTGCCACTCCCTGCTTCCTCTGGGAGTGGACTCTGGAGACATTTCTCTCTTTCCCTGTAGCTGGGAAATGTCTAAGTCAGCTGCCAGCCCCGTGTGAGAATTGGGGCTCCAAGGAAGAAACTGGAGCTGAACTTTCTCACTTTTCTGTCTCTCTCCCTTTTACTCTTAGGGTGACTCGGGGGGCCCACTCATTTGTAATGGCATGCTTCAAGGTCTCACATCATGGGGCGGTGAGCCATGTGCTAAGCCCCGGAAGCCTGCCCTGTACACCAAGCTGTGGACTTATCAGAAGTGGATCAAGGACACCATTGCTGCCAATCCCTGAGTGCCCCTTTCCCACCCCCTACCTCTAGTAAAATCGAGTACACATCAAGTTCTGAAATCATCCAGCTTTTCTAAATGCTGGGTACCTGGAAGCTTGGAACTCACCTGGCCAAAGCTAGAGCCACCCCAGTTCTCCTAACCTGTGTCCTCGAGTGCGGAGTCAGGGTCTAACACAGGTGTAGGCTAGTGTTTCTCAAACGGTTGTAATTTTGCCCTCCCAACTCTCTCCAGGAACATTGGCAATGTCTGGAGAATTCTTACGCAGGATCTTCAAGGATACACATAAGGACGTGAGTGGCTGTGTAATTTGTGTGGTGCAGAGGTAGAGGAGGGGTGGAGTTCACCCTGAGAGAGTGGACAGTGACACTTGGTGGACGCCTGCCATGGCCACTGAGCAGAAGCTGGAGGCACAACACACCAGACATACACACAGTGAGGACGAAGCTTGAAACATAATCCACCTTGTCCTGCGTCACTTGGAAGCCTAGTGAAGGTTGTGAGCAGAGGAGGCGGGGACTCCTCCTATCTTGTAGGGAGACAGACTCAGGGAAGAGCCTGGAATCTCTGGAAGCTGATCCATTAAGGGGTCAGCTTACGTTGGGGGTCCCCCAAACCAGCCTCAGATTTGATGATTTCCCAGTAGTACTCACAGAACTCAAAAGAGCTGTTACACTATGGTTTATTGTTGTTTGTCACAGTGACAGGAAACAGATTAAAATCAGCAAAGGAAATAGGCGTATAGGTTGGAGTGTGGGGAAAACTTAGTTTTCCTCTCCTGATGGAGTGTTATAGATGCACTTAATTCTCCCAGCAAAGTTGTGTGGCAGCACTTATGAAGTATTTCAGACTAAGGAAGCGCACCTGAGCCTTGGTGTCCAGAGTTTTTATTGGGGGTCTGTACAATAGGCATGTAGTGCTCGAATGGTTCGGTCCCCAGTCTCTCCAAAGGTCAGACTGGTAGGGCATAGCCCAGAGTCCCAGACATACAAAAACAGGCATTCATCGTAAATCACATTCTTAGCATAAATTGTCCGGCATGGCCCAAGACCCCCGACATACCAAAGCACTCTTAGCAGAACATTCTAAGGCGGCGGTGAGAAACCTGCAGCCTTAAGGCCACATGTGGTCTTCTAGGTCCTTAAATGCAGCCTTTTGACTGAATCCACATTTTACAGAATAAATCCTTTTATTTTTACTAATACATTTTTGGTCATCTTTTATGTTTTTATTTTATTTTTTAAAATGGACATATTTAAAATACCAAAGAATAAAATAAATTTCAATGAAATAATCCTCCCAGGTTGACTGGCACAATTAGAACATTAGTAATTCATAGGGCTAAATTGACAGCTTCTACATTCATGTTTTATTTCTAACTTCCTCCTCCTGAAGGGGGAGAAGTTATGAGGCTGGTTGGTGAGAATCTGTGGGGGTCAAGTACGCCAGTCTGTTATCAACTTTTGACAGTGGTGCACTGTGTTTCTGTCTGAAGTGCAATTTGTGAATAGTTGCGCAGCTCGATAGTATTTTTAAACTGTCTGCTTTAATAGCCCATCCTGTCAAAAAAGACCAAGAGAATGGTGAAGGAAGAAAACAGACTTTTTAAATGAGGATTGGGAATTGAAATAGTATCTTGTTTCTGCTAAAGATAAGATGATTTTCCTTCTTTGTGATACTGCAGTATCAACATTAAAGAAATTCAATGCTCATCAACAGTTTAACACTAGTAAGGACCACAAATATTTTAAATTAGAGGGAGAGGCATGAAAGGTTGTATTGCAGAAGTGAAAAGATGAAAAGCAATCACAAAGACAGTTCTTTCAAGCAGCAATAAAACCTAGAAACACCACTACCAAAGCAACTTATAAAGTAGCTTATAAACACCGGAAAAAAGGGAAGCCATCGGTGATGCAGAAATTGTGAAAGAGTGCATGTCAAAGCTGTAGGATGCTTAGACCCTGATAATGTTTCAAAGTATAGGCAACTGCCTCTTTCAAGGAGAACCATAACTGATCAGCAGCATCAATTAGCCTTCAACTTAACAGAACAACTTCATGACTTCATGTAATACTTCAAAAGGAAAATGTACACTATTCAATCACTTTGGATGAATCAATTGATAATTACGGACTTGGTACGGGTTTTATACTTCAGTTGGGTCATAAAAGAATATTTTCTTTGCTAAGAAGAGTTACCCACTTTGGACCCTCTTGTGAACAGAACACAGGGAATAGATATCTTCAACAACTTTCAAGATAAATGTCATAAAGTTGGACTGAATTTGGTAAATGTAGTGAGTGTCTGTACAGACAGTGCACCTTCCATGACAGGAAAACATGAAGTATTTATTGCATAGATAAAAAAGTATTAACAGATCCAGATGCTCTCATTTCTTTTCATTGTATCTTACATCAGCAAAAACTCTGTGCTAAAGCTACTATTTTAAGTGATACTTTATAGCAAGTTATAAGTATTGTTAACTGTATTCATGCAAATGCAACACAGCATTGTCAATTTGAATGATGAAGTGTTCAGTGTGGATTTGCCGTATCTTTCTAAAGTGTGTTGGCTATTACAGGGACAGGTGTTAGCCAAAATTTTATCTCTGAGAACAGATAGTTAAATTTTACAAAGAACAGAATCAGCAATGAGAGTCATTGAAAAAAGATTTCTTTAGGAATGTAGAATTTCTGTGTGATATCATGTCAAATCAAAATGATGTGTGAATAGTTCTTTGCAAGGTAAAACTAAATCTATATATGATATGTGGCAAAAAAAATCCAAGCATTTCAAAAAAAGCTATTTTTCCAAAACATTTCTTCTTCAAAAGGAAATTTTGGATGAACATTGTCCCCAGTTAGCAAAGGTTTGATGAGCAGGATGATATGCACAAATCATTTGAAGACTACACAGCTGTTATAGACCTGTTAATTGGAGAATATAATGATAGGTTCACTGACTTTGAGAATCATGAGATCACACTCAAATTAGCATTTCAGCCTCACCTAGTTAATATCACCAAGGGACCTAAAGAACTACAGATGGAATTGATGAGCTCTCAGTAGATGGCATTTTAAAATCGTTTGATTCTAAGAAAGATCCAGTTGAAATATGGGAAAATGCAGTAGAATATCCAGGCCTTCAGCAACATGCCTGAAAAATGCTTTCTTACTTTTCAACCACTTATTGCTCTGAATCGACATTCTCCTACCTCACCCAAATCAAGATGCCCTTAAGGTCACAAATGACTGACACCCACCTAGAGGATCGACTGAAACTGTGGACCTCCATGCTGCAACCAAATATTCAAATGCTTTCCAACAAAAAGCAGACACAACAAAGTCATTAAAAGGTTAGTTAACTTTAAAATCAACAAATTGTTTTCATTTTTTGAAATTATTAAGTACATAGTAGTTAGATTTTTTACAAAATATTGTACATTTTAAAGTATATCAAATTGAATTTTTTTGAATGCGGCCTTATTTGATTCTAGCTAAATTAATGCAGTCTTCCAATGTGAAAAGTTTCCCTATCCCTGTTCTAAGGGACCAGATGTTACCTCCTAGAAGTTATTCGAGGGTGAATAACGTTGCTGATTCTGTTCTTTGTAAACATTAACTATCTGTTCTTGCAGAGATACAATTTTGGCTAACACTCTTTAATTGAAGTGTGCAGGGTTTGGGCACTGCAGGCCTGCTGAGTTAGCCTTTTACCACGCAGGGGGTGAGGGAACCAGTGGGGATGAGGGAAACACCTGGGGATTTGGTCTGGTCTTGTGATTGAATGAACCATGGAGCTATCCCTATGATGGGGAACCCAGAAATAGCAGCAGGCCTTAGGACAGGCACTGAACTCAAAGGGGATACAGTAATTGTTTTATTTGCCTTCTCTCTACACCGTTAGTGAGGGAGGGGCTCCCACTCCAGGGTTTTGAGGACGGCTAAACACACACCACACACCACTGGGCATCTGAGATCAACAGCAGTTTATTAGTCACAGACACGGCCTGAGGAAGGAGGACAACACACGCCATGCAGGGTGACATGAGATTGCACTCAGCATTAGCATGAACAAGCAGGGGCTACAGGAGACCAGGTTTGTAGTAACAAAAAAGGGTGAGGTGAACTCTGATTCCCACAGGAAAAATGTGATTGTCCTGTTTTAGTAATTTTGCAGGCTGGCCAGAAGTGAAACCTATTAGGCTGAGGACCTTCTGGAGGGCAGCTGATCCGGCTGATAGAGGAACTAGCCAGGTGGGGGCCTTTCCCCTCAGGTGGGGAGCATATCTGGCAAGAATTAGGGACCTTGGGATTAGGCCTTTTGGGGCCCTCCCAGTTACAGATATTAAGGTAGCACAAAATATCAAATCTTATTTTCACACTTTACACAACCTTATTCAAACCAAGGAATGTGAAGGGACATTTGGTGAGCATAAACAATGGAAAAAAAAAAAAAGGATTTCAGATTGAATTAGACATTAACCTAATAAGCATATGGAATGAAATAAGAGGGCATATTAGTAATATTGAATAAGACCAAGACAACATAAAATAAGACCAAAGAGAAATATTAGGTAGGAAAAATATAATAGTTGAAAAAAATTTAAAAAACAATTATAGAAGAGCAGTAGGAGAGAATATAGCTGAAGAACACAATGGTGACTTTTTAGACCAGATTGAAGGACCACAAAAGACAAATATTAAAGAAATGCTAAATGATATGGGCATTAGACGTACAGCTGCTAACATTAAAGTCTATAAGGATAGCAAAATAGGAGAGAAGAAAATGTGTGAATAAATGTTGGCGATAGCTCTTATGGAATTTAAAATATCTGAAAGACCTCAGATCAAAAGGGATCCATAAAGTGCTATTGGGAAGAAAGAAGGAAAAGCCTAAAAACCAAAAGATAGTTTGAAATATCGTTGACAACCAGCAACTGCAAAAAGTCTTGGATAGAAAGAATGGCAGAAATATTGAAGGGAAAGAATTAGAACCCATAATATTAACTCATCCCAACAGCTTGGCAGTACACATCGATAGTCTTTTTTAGGCAATGCACCGTTCTCATACATTGCTTAAGGGAGTGTCATCACTCTAGAAGCAGTATGATGTTAATGCTGAATGAATTCATGAGCTATCAGTATCAATTCCAGGTATCAAACCCAATAGAAATACCTATTTTCATAAAAATCCTTGCACAAGAAAGTTAAGAGCAGCCCCAAACTGAAAACCACCCAAATGTTTATCTCCAGGGAAATGGAGAAATAAGTAGTGGTGTGTCCATAGCAATAAGGAGAGCATGTAAGGAACAAGGATTATGATTCATCCAAGACAGAGTAAGGGAAAGAGAACATCAGAAACACAAGAGAAAACCAGAGATGGTAGAACAGAGGGGGACATAGAAGCTGAGTTACACAGTGACAAAACTGGGGAGAGGCAAAATAAGATGACTGGAGATACAGAGAGAGACACACAGAAAATAGGAAGACTGTTCACCTGATGGTTAACACCACAAGTTCTGTTTATTGAGCACCTAACGTGTGCCAAGCACTGTTAGACCCCACTGGATCGTGGGCCCTCTCCCTTCCCTCCCCAAGCAGGAGCTCAGCCCAGCACTGAAATCAGGAATCTCAAGGTGGTTCCATGAATGGCCAGGTGGTGCATCTGCTGGACTTGCTGCCTCTCTGGTCCTTGTTCTCAGGCCCTGTGTCTCCCTCAGCCACCCAGAAGCTTCTCTCTGTCTCTCAGTCTCTAGGACTCAGCCCTCTGTGTGTCCCCCCTTAAATTAGTATTTCTATCTTCTGACTTTGTGCTTGACTCTGTTTTTCTCAGCTCCTGGGTTTCTGTCTTTTCTTCTTCCCTCTTTTACATCTGGTTGTAGAGCTGGACAGTGACAGTGACAATTGTGTTTTCACAAATCTCTAACACTCCTCTCTCCCTCCCCCTCCCAGTCTCTGAGTAACTGCCTTCTGGTTTCCAACGCGCTCAGCCACGATTTCTAAAACAAACGCAAAAGTCCCTAGGCTCACCTGAGTTTCCACCTTCCCAACAGGTGGCCTGCCCTTGCAGAGTCTGCTGTTATGTTGAGAACATTGATTAGAGAGGAATGGGACCCTAAAAACTGGAATGGGGACATGTAGGAAGACCCTGATGAACTCCTAAATTCTAATGCGTCTTCTTTGCCAGTAGATGCGAGTCTTCCACTCCTGCCTGAAGAGATCAGCCCTGCTTTGCCTGAAAAATCTGTAATGGCCTCCCCTGAGGCAGCTGCCTTGCAAGACACTGCTGGTTCCACATGTCCTGCCCCCACCTTTGCTCCTAGACTTATAAGTAGACTCAGTATCTATCTGGCCCCAAAAGGGGAGGTACCAAGTGTTACCTACGAAGAGGTGTGTTACACTCCAAAAGAACTACAGTATTTTGTCATTTATACAGAAGACATCTGGATAATCCTATGTGGAAATGGATATTAAGGATATAAAGTAATGGCGGAAGGAACATAAGAGTTGAAACGGGCTGAATATAGTGATATGGGCCAACTAATCAGAGGTTCTGGATTTAGAATGTAGGTCAAAGAGATAGAAGAACCTCTGATTAAATCACTAACAGTCTGTTTGTCTGGTTGGCTCAAAGGTGGGCCAAAAGGCAGCCTACACTTAATCAAGTGGCAATGCCAGGCCTGCCTTGGTACGCTGAGGGGGTGGAGCCAAAGGCTTCGAGAGGTTGGAACATGACCGTGGATTTATCATTTAAGACCTGCTCGTCCACACTGGGAGTCTCAGACACACTGAGAAATGAATTTGTGAAGGGAGCCCCAGCATCCTTGTAGAGCTCTGTCATCTCTCCTCTCTGTAGGTCAGAAATTACTGTGGGAACTGCTGCCACTGAACTGGGAAACCCAAATGCCATGAGGGGAATTGGATCCTGGGGTGGTGTGGGCCAAGTGGAGCCACTTTTTCCCGAAACGCGGTGGGCACAGTTAGTACAATGGACGGCAGAGTCGGCCCAGTAGTCAGAATAGTCTGACTTGGGAGACCTGCGGTGGTATCTCTGTGATTCTAGTTTCCCTGGAAGGGAAATAGGTGGGCGGGCTACTACATTTCTACCGATGGGTACAAGCAGAAGGATTCTGAGTCAAGTGAACAGAAGTCTAGATTGAAACTTGAGAACAGTGTCATGGCCCCCTAATCATTTCCCAAACTTGAGCCAGTCGTCAGACTTTTTGGATATGATCGGACACCGGCTCTGAACCGACACTAATTACAAGAGACCAATGACATCACTGTGGTCCCAACAGGCAGTGTGGAGGCTGGGGGAGTTCAGGAGTTTGGGCTCAGGTCCATCTCGCAGTGGGCCCTGTGGGTCCCTGAACCCGTCCTTTGGTTATTTCACCAGTTACAGAACGTGTAGCTGGGACCGACGCTCTGAAAAAGTGGCAGAATTCCCACGCTGGTTTCCAGACCCGTGGATTAGGGCTGCTACACTAGGGAAAGAAGACCACGTGGAAGTTGCTAGAACTTCCTCTACCTAGAGAGATCGTGAACAGAAGCAACACTGCAGGGATTGCAGAGATTAGTGGCAACGTCAGTGGCTGAAGGATGCAGGCTGATGGTTCCTGCTGCGTCCCAATTCAACTTGCCTATTTGGCTTGTGCAGAAAGCAGGGGGCCTGAGCGAGGACAGCGGATTGTCATAAGCATAACCAGGCAGTGAGTCGAGGTGCAGCTGATGTTCCAAGGGTGGTTTCATTGCTCGAGCAAATGAACACATGCTCTGGTACCTGGTGTGCAGCTATCGATGTAGCAAATGTTTTTTCCCCTCAACACCTGCTAATAAAAGCCACCAGAAGCAGTTTGTTTTCAACTGGCAAAACTTCATACTGTCCAGGGGATCAATGGTGCCAGATCTGCTGTCATTTCTAATCTTAGTATTTTGTGTCTTCCCTATTTTTTCTTGGTTACCATGGCTAGAGATGTATCCATTTTAATGATGTCTTTCGAGAACTGGCTTTGATTTTTTTAATTTATTTTTTATTTTTTTCTATTGATTTCTTTCTTTCTTTTTTTTTTTTTTTTTTTTTGAGACAGAGTCTCACTTTGTTGCCCAGGCTAGAGTGAGTGCCGTGGCATCAGCCTAACTCACAGCAACCTCAATCTCCTGGGCTCAAGCAATCCTCCTGCCTCAGCCTCCCGAGTAGCTGGGACTACAGGCATGCGCCACCATGCCCGGCTAATTTTTTCTATATATATCAGTTGGCCAATTAATTTCTTTCTCTTTATAGTAGAGACGGGGTCTCGCTCTTGCTTAGGCTGGTTTCGAACTCCTGACCTCGAGTGATCCTCCTGCCTTGCCTCCCAGAATGCTAAGATTACAGGCGTGAGCCACTGCACCTGGCCTCTATTGATTTCTAATTTTCAGTTTCATTGATTTCTGCTCTAAGTTTTATCATAGCTTTTCTTCTGTTTGCTTTAGGTTTCAGTTGCTCCTTGGGGCCGTGGCAGGTTGGACTGGAGGCTGGGAGGGAGGGCAAGAGACTGGGAGTGGGTCTGGACAGAGCGTGTGGTCCTTGGCGTTGGAGATCTGGGGCAGGTGGGATGTGGCTGGCGTCTGAAGGCTGTGGGTCTGTCCTGGTGCCTGAGGAAACAGTGGATCATCCAGAGAAGTGAGATGTGGAACCCAAGAGGAAGAGCACCTCGGGCAGGGGGAGAGGCATGGTGGTGAGAGGAAGTTTCTTATGCGGCAGGTGAGTTTGTATCCGGAGAGATTCAGGGGGGGGGCCAGGAAAGTTCAGCTTCCCCTTGGCTTACACTCACCTGCAAGGTTCCACTCAGCCTTGGTTCCTCCTCTGTCCTGTGGCTGCACCCAGCTGGGGCCCCTCCGACCTCCCTCTCTAGCTGGCCCGGTGCAGCCCCGGTGCCCAACTGTTTGTCAAGAACTCTGAAGGGGCTGACATTCTACTGACTTGCAAACAAATGTCAGCCTGCCAGTTTCATGGGTACTGGCAGAACACACCAGACCCTGGCTCAGAGATAAAGGCCAGATGCTAGTACTCATGGAACGGCATGAGGTTCGGGTTCCCAAGGGTCCACCTTGTCCCCCAGGGCCCGTGGGGCCATCGGAGCAGTCCAGATAGATGCTGTGCACACGGTGGTTTGAGCCACTCGTGAGGAATCAATCTTACAAAGGGGCTGCAGGCAGCTTGCCCAGCCTTTGTCTCTGACGGAGATATTACCTGTTTATCCTGGACCACAAACAGAAATGCCCTGCAGGAACATATATTTATTGTCCCGGACATTAAACAAATTAGTTCTGGGGAAACATTATCTTTACTATCCTGGACAATAAACAAACCTGCTCTGATGGAGACACCATCTTTCGAGACCAAAATGTCCTGGTCAAACGTCCTGGTAGACAGTCTCGGGCAAAGTGATGCGTCTTCGCTCAAGGGACGTGTAGAAATGTGAGCGACCCATGGAAAACTGTCCCACTCTGCAGCTTGTGTCCTCTGCCCTTCTCTGCAGGAGAGCCTCACCTGTCCTTTCTGACGGTGCTCACCTGCCACACCACGTCCCCCCAGCTTCACTGGTGTCCCAGATTGTGACCGTGGCAGGTACAGTATAGACATCTGATCTACATGAGCAAACCCCGTCCTATGGTTAGGCTGTGTGTGTGTGTGTGTCACTTTGACCGTGGGAGGCCACATCCATGTTTTCCATGTAGAGGCTCATGTTCCTTTGACCTTGAAAAGTCCCCATTTGGGACTTGTGAATTGTGCAACTGTCTGCGTGTGGGGTGGGAGTGCAAGGCCCGGCCTGTCCACCACCTGCCCATGTGTGTGGATTTGTCCCCAAATGCAAAACCTGATTGATGAGTTTTGCAACACCAAACATGTGACTTGGGTGCTGATCTAGAGATGGGTCTTTCCTGTCCTGGCTGCGTGTGTTTCCAGCTATGCCTTTGACCTTGAGTGGCCAACCCTGTGTCCGGGTGTCGTCCTGGAGCCTGCTCTAGTGGGTCCACATCTGAATGCCTGTCCTCTGGGTCGGTGCCTGCAACTTGGAGTCACCACAAAGCAGCTTGTGGACAAATCGCAGTTGTGACCTTGAACGTCGTATCTGGGTCTGCGATTGTATCTGAATTACTTCGACCATATTTGTTTCTCGAATCTGAATATCCACACATACATGTCCATAAATCCATATGTCTTACATTAAAATAACTACTATTTATTAAGCAGTTGCTATGTGCCAAACACCTCTCCCTCCTCCTATTTAACTTTTAAAGCAGCCTCCAATGTACAGATGAGGAAATGGAGGCACAGTGAGATCAAATAATTAGCTCAAAGTCTCAAAGGTGGTACATTTGAGCCCAGGTGGTTAGACCCTGGTCACCACACTATAGACCCATGTCTGTGAATCAGTGTTTGGTGCCCCAATTTCAGATGAGTGTTTCTCTCACTTACTAAGGACCCCACTGTGTACGACAGACCCTGTGCCCAAGTGCATGCACATGTGACTTTGTGTATCCAGACCTGTGTGAGAGATTGTGACTTTAGGTCTGAGCTCTTATGTCTCTACATCCGTGTCCGTGAATGCGTGTGTGTGTGTGTGTTTACACCATGCCTTAATTGCCCATATTCACATGCACATATGAACATTTGTGCATTATTATTGCAGCCACAATCCACGCACATGCATATGAATGTCTGATTGAAGTGCACTGTCTATATATGTATTTAAACTTGTAAACCAGCTTGTGTCTGTATGTATGTCCATGACCTTGTGTGATCACGTCCTTGTCTTTGCAGGATACACTGAATTTGGCTGAGATTTCTCAATTCTGGGGCCAAGGCAGTCTGTCATACATATTGAATGGACACATCTGTTCGAGGTCTGTGACAGCCCAGCAACCTTGAATGACTGGTAACAAGAGACCATGTTTCTAACCTGTATCCAGTGAGCCTGTCCCCGTCTCCAATCACAGAGGACATTTCGCCTTCTGGTCTTCCCACTTCCTCCCCCTGCCCCTCTCTGTCTCTCTCTCAGACCTATAGCAAATGGGATAGGAGGTGAGGGGGGTAAGTTCTGGAAAAGCAGGCAGCAGTTATAAAATCTAGAGAGAGGAGACTGCTTAAAAAAATATCAGAGACTTCTGGAGACATTGTGGGAAAACCCTATGTGCATGATAGATCAGAAGCTATAATGTCTTAGTAGCACAGGGCACGAGGAAGGGGTAGTGGTACAGGAAACAGCCCCTGTCCTCAGGAATCCTCTATCCCCTCTCCCAGAGGCCCAGGATGGTGATACGGTCTTGCTAAGCTTCACTGTTCTGGAAGCTTTTCTGGTCCCGCAGCTAGGAATGTTTTAGGTTCTTGACACATAGCTGTGGATGGGCCCACATGAGCTGCTCTGGTTTCACTGAATAGCCACGACAGCCAGTTCATGGCTGGGACCCTCTCAGGCTAACAGTGGCAGCTGCAGATTCCTGGTAAACTTCTGAGATCCCCAGAGTATGATTTTTGATGCCACTGAATTTTGAAGAGCACCAGCCTGGCTGTTGAGACCTAGATATTCTATTGCAGGGGATACTGGAGTTTGCATGAGGATACTCTTGACCCGCGTGGGCAGGCGTTCCAGCATCCCCAGGTCTTCAAGGGCTTTGGGCTAGGGAGAGAGGAGGGGAGGTCATTGGGACCCCAACATTGTTCTAGAGAAACTTGGACTTTGAAATGACAGGGGACTTGCTTGGGGAGACCCCTGCAACTTGGCGTTTCTGGAAGCTAGAATTTGAGTATTTAGGACTCTTAAGTTTCTATTTGGGGAGGAACAGTAGATTTGGAGAACTACGTTCTGGGCTGGGAAGTGCAAAGTCAGGGCATTTTGAAAGCCTAAGGCTTAGATTTGGTGGATGTGGAATTTGGGGTGATGGCATCTTGGAGCCGTGCAGGGATCAGAGAGTGTCACAGTCCCACTGCTGGTATTTAAGGGTGACCTGGCTCATGAAGAACAAAGGTCTTAGTTGGTGTTTGGGCAGATGAGGCTTTGTATCGGGGCTCAGTGCTTGTCTCACCCCATGTTTCTGTTCATCCTGGGCCTCCTCACACTCTTTGTCTCCAGGAGCAGGGCTCCAGGAGCTACAAGCTCTGACCTGTTTGGTCTCAGACCCCAGGAACGTGTCCAGGGTGATACGGGCTTGCGGGACAGCAGGTGTTCCCTCCATAGTCTCACAGCCTTCAGGGTGGGAGGGGGTTGTCCATACCTCGGGTTCCCAGGTGGAGCATGGCCAGCATTTGGCTTCCACCAGGGCAGGGGTGGGGCCCTTGAGGGATGAGGGCTTTCAAAAGGCACCCCAGCTGTAAGCTCACCACCTGCTCACCTGGACACCTGGACGCTCTGTCACCATGTGGTTCCCGGTTCTGTACCTGGAGCAGACTGGTGAGTATGAGGGGCGAGGCGAGGGGAGGAGTGGTGCCCTCACCCCTCACAAGCCCTTCCCCTCCAGACCCCCCAACCCCGTCCCTCCAGCCCACAGCCCACCCAGACCAGGGTGCCGGGCTCCTTCCTGTCTCTCCCAGCCCCTCCAGCGTCCCAGCCCTCACTCCCACACTGGGTCCCTTCTCCCTCCCAGTTACCCCAGAATTTTCTACTCTTCCCCTGCCAGTTACCAAAGAGGCAGATCCTGGGCCATCTCTGTCTTTCTCTCTTTGTGGGTGGCGAGGTCAGGAGGAGGAACTCCAAGTCTTCCAAGGACACCCTGATCCCATATGTCCCTGGGACCCTGATTGTCTCCTCCTACCCCAGTTCTCTGTGGCCCTGTGGTCTGGCTCCTGAGCCCCCAAGTCCCACCTCACCCTGGCGACTGCTAACACACAGCTGTCAGCTCTCAACCCTGCCCCCTAAACATGGAATCCTTTTCAGAACCTCAAAGTCTCACCCCAGGTCTTAGAAATTTCCCAATCTCAGACACCTTAACACTCCTCAAATCCTTCCCCGCTCCCAGCCACTGATCCTCTTCCCCAGGGCCCTTGACCCTGGTTTCTAAAAACCCTCTCCAGGCCAGGCGCAGTGGCTCACGCCTGTAATCCTAGTGCCGCTCTGGGAGGCCAAGGTGGGAGGATCGCTTGAGGTCAGGAGTTCGAAACCAGCCTGAGCAAGAGCGAGACCCCATTTCTACTATAAATAGAAAGAAATTAATTGGCCAACTAAAAACATATATAGACAAAAAATTAGCCGGGCATGGTGGCGCATGCCTGTAGTCCCAGCTAATCAGGAGGCTGAGGCAGGAGGATCGCTTGAGCCCAGGAGTTTGAGGTTGCTGTGAGCTAGGCTGACTCCACGGCACTCACTCTAGCCTGGGCAACAAAGCGAGACTCTGTCTCAAAAAAATAAATTAATTAATTAAAAATAAAAAAAAATAAAAACCCTCTCCAGACCCACCGCCACCACAGCCTCCTCCCCCCCCCAGCCCAAGACCCCAAGTCATCCCAAATGACCTGATGCGTGCTCTAGACGCTGTCTTGGGTCTCCTGCCCTGATCCTTGGGGTCAGCTCTGCATTCAGAGCATAACTCTCCCCACCCAGGACCAGCCACCAACCCAGAAACAGCTCGAGAATTCTGGAACCTTCTGAGCACCACCTGCCCCATCCCCAGACGCCCAGCCCTGGTCCTCTGCCCCCCCCCCCCCCCCCCCCCGCCAAGCACAGCACAGCTCCCTCCCCACCACCCCTCCTGACAACCCTGCCCTCTGTGGCCCAGCACCCCCTCTGTGGGTGCTGCGCCCCCTCCTCCCTGTCCGGTCTCGGGTGGTGGGAGGCGGGGAGTGTCAGCGGCATTCCCACCCCTGGCAGGTGGCTGTGTACCATTTCAGCAAGTTCCAGTGTGGGGGCATCCTGGTGCACCCCTGGGGTGCTCACAGCTGCCCACAGCATTAGCGAGTGAGTCGGGGCCTGGGGAAGGGGTGTCTGTGCCCCTGGGGACCAACAGCTGGGATTTCCACTGGGTAACCTCAGACGAGGTGGGGGACTGAGGGACAGAGGGAAAGTTCTGGTCCAGGTGCATGGGGAGGCAGGGGGGGGGCTGGCCCACCCTCCCATGGCTGCCTGGGTCTCTCTCTGGGTCTCTGTGTCTGGCCTTTTCTGGCTCTGGTTGTGTCTGACTATGACTATGTTTTGGTCTCTATCTCCTGCTCTGTCTCCACGTCTCTGCGTCTCCCCTGTCTCTGACCCTCTCTGGGTCACTGTTGTCATCTCTGTCACCGTGGATCTCACCCTCCATCTCTCTGTCGTCTCTCTCCCTGGCTCTCTGTCCCACCCCCTCCCCCATCACTACTGAACACACACCCCTCCGCCTCCATGTGGGAGTCAGACTGCAGGGAGGGAGGGAGGCAGAGGCCAGGGAGGGAGTGAGGACGGGCTGGCGGGGGTGGTAGCTCCAGGCCTTGTCCCCACCTGGACCCTCACCAGCCTCCCCCACAGGCACCTGGCCCTCAGCCTCTTCCCCTCTAATCCATCTCCCTCCTGGCCCCAGTGGGTCATGCTAATCTCAGAGGTGACCTTGCCCCAGCCCTGCTCACAGCCCTCCATGGCTCCCCAGTGCCCTGGGGAGGGGGGTGTCTGGTCAGAGAAAGCTTTTTGGAGAGGTGGCCTTTGGGATGAGCCCTGCAGGAGTGGGGTGGGGTCTTGCAGATGGTCCTGCTCCTCCCCCCACTGACCTGTGCAGGGACTGTCCTCCTAGACGCTGCCCCATCACAGGAGCTGGTCCCTGAAGTCCCTTCCTCATTGGCCAGGACTCGAGCCACCGTCCCCTCTGTTGGAACCCCTGCCTACCTTCTTCTGGAAGGGGCCTCTGGAGGCCCCAGGTCTGAGAGCTGGGGCTCCGCAGGCAGGACCCAGGCGCTGCTGTCTCTTGTCTCTCTCTCCCTCCTCCTCTGTGCTCCCAGGGTGACTCGAGGGCCCGCTGGTCTGCAATGGCGTGCTGTCATCAGGCTGCTCCCTGTGTGCCAGCCCTGGTTACCCTGACGTTTTCCTCAAGCTGATTCCCACCTGGGGCAGATTCAGGACACTGTCCCGGCCAACCCTGCCCACTGACACTGCTAAAATGGAATATTCTCCAGTTCTGGTGTCACCTGGGCTTTCCAGACACGAAGCATCTGGAAGCTCAGGACCCTCCTAATGAGGCTAGAGCCCCCTAGGCCACCTGACCTGTGTCCTGAGGTGTGGAGTCAGGTGTAGGTTGAGTAAGCAAGGGACAGTGACAAGTGTGGACCAGCGCTTCTCAAATGGGGCAGTTTTGCCACTTCAGGGGACATGAGGCAATGCCTGGAGACATCATCCTCTCACACAGTTTCTGCAAGGACACACATGAGGAAGCGGGTGGCTGTGTTATTTGTGTGGTGCAGAGATGGAGAAGGGGTAGGCTCCCCCTGGGAGAGTAGACGATGACACCTTGGGGACCCACTGCACAGAGCACTGAGCAGGAGCCGCAGGCGCCACACAGCACACAGCGGGATGGGCCCTCCAGCCTAGCCCGAGGGAGATGTGGGAACCCGGGATGAGACCTCTAATGTCATACCTGCACATCCACTAAACTGCATGCCACAAATACTCCACTAGAGCACAGTCACGTAAGAGATCCTCCTAAACACTCTGGGGAGCGGGTGGGACCCGGGTGTGGGGATGAAACTGAACACACTAGTTACTGAAGGTGTGAGCCAGTGAATGAATGAATGAGTGAATATAGGTACAACAGATGGGCCATCATGGGCTGCAGATTTGATCTTCCATGAACTGAGGAGGGCAATAGCTCAGCCCTCTGTCCATGGAGACCAGGCAAGATAGACATGGAACATGAGATACCATGCCGAGAGAGAATGAAAAATGAGGCAACACCACAGCACAGACAGATAGGCACCCACAGCCAGAAAAGGAGAAAGAAGAGTGAGGAAAACAGACAGATCAAGAAACCTTTGGGAAGTGGAGAGAGAACATGAATTCCAGACCGCAGAAGGCTGGAGGAAGCTGTCAGGGGAGGGGTCTGGGGTGGTGGCCTGGGTAGGGGTCTTCTCCCCGGTCCACACCTGACAAGGGGCAGTGACTAGGGCTGCCCAGGAGTCTGGACGCCGGAAGTCCTGATGGCCCCTCTGTGTCTGTGGTCCCAGGGTGACGGGGGACACTCCTGAGCCCCCATAATCCCCACAGGAGGAGGCAGGGCCGCAGCCCAGCCCCAGCTGCCTGCTCTCCCATACCCTCTGCCCAGCGCCCCCTGAGCTCTCTGCAGACCTCCTGCTCCCCCCCCCACTTCCTCTCTCTGCTTGCCCCCATTCTCATGCTGTCTCTCTGCTTCGTCCTCTCTGCCTGCCTCTGCCGTCCACTCTCCACAGTCTCTGCCTCTCCGTGTCTATGTCTGTCTCTGTCTCTTTCTCTCCCTGCCTCTCTTGGTCTCTGAGTCTCCTTCTCTCCCCCTGTCTCCACACTCCCTCATACACGGTAGGAATGTTCTCTCGGTGCCTCTTGCCCTTCCCGGCTCACACCGTGCTCAGCCCCCACTCCTGCCTGCCGTTCTCACTGCCTTACTCTCTGTCTCTGGGTCTCTGCCCCCTCTCCCCATTCTAGGTCTCTGGCCAGGACCTCAACCAAGAGTGAGCATCCTGTTGCATAGCCCCTCCCTGCCCAGTATCTTCCTGCAGGACCGAGAGAGAGGGAGAAAGGGAAGAATGGATATTCTTTGGGTCAAAGTCCCCAGATTCATGTGTATTCCTGTCCTCACCTCAGGTGCTACCACGAAGACCAGAGCTCTAGCTCCCGGGGCCTGGTTCCTGGGGTCTGCTGCCACTGGCACTTCAGGGTGTGTGCATTTGTGTGAGCATGTGAGGCTGGAGTGTGTGCTTTGTGTGCCCAGTGGTGTCAGTCTTTTTGATTATGCTGGGTTTTGAGTCCTCTTTGATTTCTAGAAAGTTTTCTGGAATTGGGGTTCTATTTCTTCTCTTCTTTGCTGTCATTTCTATTAGCCCTTTCCTTTCGTGGGTTCCAGTTATAGATATGTTGGATCTTCTTTGCTTTTCTTTTATAGCTATCATTTTCTCTCAGGTTGTATTAAAAAAATCCATTTCCATTTGGTTGTAAGAAAAGAGAAGGAAATAGAGATTGTAAAGCAGGGACCCACCCATGGATGAGTGGAGTGAAAGTTCTCACCCTGGAGTTAGGTGAGTGATGGAGTCATGTGTCTGAATCCACCTCAGAAAACTTTTAAAGCTAAGACGCTGTCTGCAGCCCCAGTGCACAAGGGGGCTGCGTTGCAAATGGACTGTGCGTCGGGACACAGCAGAGCAGAGGATCTTGAAAGCTGCCTGCAGCTCAGGGACGTCTGTCGGATGAGGTGGTCCCAGTTGCATTGCCTGCTAACCGTGTGTTTTAGGTCAACTATCTTTAAAGCAAACGCTGAGATTAGATTCTTGTGAAAGAGATTTATTGACAGAGGACTATCAGGAGAAGGGGAATGAGGGACAAAGAGTAATGTAGGGGAAGGAGCCCAGCAAGGAAATGACGTGGGTTTGGCTTGAGCCTACCTTGAACCTGAACCTGAATCTGGGGGGTGAATTGTCCCACCGAGTCCCCACCTTGAACAAGGATGCTTGGCTTCTGCACCCCAGAGTCCATAAGTTGCTGGCCACTGGCTGGCTGCTTTACAATGGGGTGGACATAGTCTCCTGGGTGAGGCAACTTCTTCTGGGTGGAGGGAAATCCTCTGGAGAGCGGAGCTGTCATGAGCTGTTAGAAGACAATGTCCTTGGCTGTGAAGAAGCTTTTAAATTTGATCAGGTCTCACTTATTTATTTTTGTTGTTGCTGTGATTGCATTGGTCATCGCTCTGCGATTCTCCCCATGTGCCAGTAAATAAACTTTCTCTTATTCATCTGCAAAAAAAAGACAATATCCGCCACACCCCAGGAATTGAGGAGTGGGGCACCAACAGCACCCATTACACTGTGGACCTGGGACTTGTGTCTTAGGCAGTCCCTGCCTTGGTTCCTTCAGCTGTTAGATGGAGACAATATTACTGTATTTTATCAATTCTCTCACTTCCTTTTGAAAGGAAGTCTGAAAATGAATGTGTTGAGTTCAGTGGCATATTGTAGTGTCATCGGAAGCATTTTTCTCCTTTGGTTGTGCATCTTACAATGTCTTCATCATAGATTTGATGAAATATTAATATCATCATCTTCAACTCATGCAAATGTCATTGAGGTTTGAGTGAGCTCATTTGTGACATAGAAATAGTCAACCAGTGTCAGTCACTGTCTCTTCTGAAGAATACCAGGTCCTCCTCCAAGGCTGATGGAGGTGAGGGGTTTGGGTACAACGGTCTTCCGAGAACTCTTCCCTGCCTTTGACATGTCATTGCTGACCTCACCGCTGTTAGGGAAAGAGGTCCTGAGATGGGGTTGATCGGGGGCTCCCGAGCTCTGCTGCCTTCCAAGCTTCGCCCTCCCCACCCATCAGATGGAGTGAACGGCATCTGCGGGGGTGGGGCCTGGACTCCTGGGTCTAGGGAGGAGGGAGCTGAAGGCAGAGACTCCCACCACCTGAGACAGGAAAGGCTTGGGTGGGAGGGTGTCCAGCTCTGGGTCTGGGACCCTCCTCAGTTGGCTTGTATGGTTTGCTGGATCCAATCATAGAACACGCAGACTTTGGTGTACACGTTGGGTTTTATGAACGGGGTACATGGAAACATTCCCATGGACACGATGCCTTGCAGGAATCCGTCACAGACGAGAGGGCCCCCAGAGTCACCCTGTATGAGAGAGAGAGAAGGCGAGGGACGGTGTCAGCGAGAAGGGGAGAGTCAAATACACACCCAGAGAGAACGACTCCGAGACACGAATGCAGAGACTGGCAACAGAAAGAGAAACAGGAAGGTAAACAGAGACAGCAGCAGCTACCTTTCCTTCAAACTCAGTCTCTCCCACCCTTACTAGGTTTCACTTTGGAGTCCTGGGCCCCCTGCCCTGCTTGGCCAGCTTCTGCCAGTTGTCCCCCTCTAGGACAATATCTGGTCTCATGACACCCTTGGCATCTGTGTCCTGGTTCCCTCTCTCTGTCCACTTATGTCTTTTAGATCCATTTTCTGTCTCTATCTCCTCCCCTTCTCTCTCTGTCTCTATTTCTGTCTCCCCCTCGCACACCATTTCTAGCTATTAGCCTTTCTACATTGACTCCCCATGTCTTTCTCCATATTTCCCTCTATATTTCTTTCTATATAATAGTTTCTCTTCCCCCTCTCCCCACCCTGGGTTGCTTGTTTCTCTGTTTACTCTTTTTCTTTTTTTGAGGTAAATACTATGAAGGAATATTCTTTTTCTCGGTGTGTATAAAAAAGAACTGGGCTGGTCTTTGTCCCTGGTTTCTTGGTGGGGGAAGCACCTTCTAAATCCTTGGAATTTCCCAAGTGATGGGAGTGTCTGTGTTATTCATGGTGGGCCCCGATAGTGTATGTTAAGGAGATGATTCGGGGTGGGAGCAGGTTATGCCACAAGACCAACCAACTGGTTAGAGGGTTGAGACTTTGAGCCACGTGACATCAGCCTGATCTCCACGGAGGGAGGGGAGAGGGAGGCTGAAGAGTGAGTCCAACCATATGGACAATGATTCAATCAATTGTACTTATGCAATGAAACCCCAGTAAAAACTCTGGACATCAAAGCTCAGATGAGCTTCCCTGCTTGGTAACCAACCATACATGGGTGTGCCCGGAGGGTGATGCATCCTATGGACACAAAAGCTTTTCTTTTGGGGACCCTCTCAGACCTCACGCTATGTGTCTCTTCAGTTGCCTGGTCCTGATTTGCATCCTTTATAATAAAACTGTAATTGTAAGTATAGCACTTTCCTGAGTTCTCTGAGTTGTTCTAGTGAATAATCAAGTCTATGCTATCAACCTGTGAAGTCTGTGCTAACTCCAGGTAGTTTCAGAAATGCGTTGTATTCACCCTGCTTTCTATCTTGTTTCTCTCCAGTTCTTTCTGTATTTCTATTTCCACCTCTCACTCTCTTTATGTTTCTTTCTTTCTCTCTGAATCCCAGCTTGTCCCCTGCTCCCTTTTTCTCTGTACTTCTTCACTCCCATGTCCCCAGTCTCTCCTGAAAGTCCCAACTACTGGCTGTCCCAGAAACTCACCTTGCAGGTACCCTCCCCATCCTGCTTGGTGCCAGCACAGAGCATGCGGGGGTTGTATATGTCAGGATAGAAGGCTGCGCAGTCCTTCTCCGACCTTATGGGGACGTGTGCACAGTGAAGCATTCTAGGTAAGTGTCCTGGAAAACAGCCCAGAGTTAGAATCAATGACTGGGTAGAAATGACTCACAGAGAGGCAGAGAAAAAACTCACCATCCTCCATAAGACCCCAGCCAGAGACGACACAGGTGGTTCCGGTGGTTGTACACTGGGAGGTGATGTTGACGATATGGATGGAGCCAGATTCTGTGGCTGGTTTATTCAACTTGATGAGCATGATGTCGTTGGCTTGGGCAGGTGGGGCATACCCTGGGTGCCGCAGCGAGAAGGTGGCCTCAATCCTCTGGCTTTCTGGTTCTTGGTTTTCATCGAGGCTTTGCAGGCCCAGCTCAACGGTGTAGGAGCTGAGGGGGAGGGGATGGGGGGTGATGGGGTTACCATGGCAACCACATCCTCATCTCCATCCCCTAACCCAAGGATTATAATAAAGCTGTAATCATATGTATAGCACTTTCCTGAGTTCTGCGAATTGTTCTAGTGAATTATTAAGCCTGAGGGAGTAGTAGGAACCCTTGAATTTGTAGCCAGTTGGTAAGAAGTGCAGGTGGTGTGGGGACCCTGGAACCTGTGACTGGGGTCTGAGGGGAGGGCATCTTGTGGGGGACTCTGCCCTCAACCTGTGAAGTCGGCATTAACTCCAGGTAGTTAGTGTCAGAATTGCATTACGGTCAGCCTGTTTTCTTTCTATCTCATTTCTGTCCAGCTCTCTGTGTTTCTATTATGAGATGCGTCCCCCTTCATAGATACAGCCCTGTCTCCAGCTCTAAATTCTGTCACCGCTCCCATTCTCATTCTTGTCTCCACCTTCTACCTCTCCTCTTCCCATCCAAGTTGCTCGCCCTGAGGCCTCCTTTTAACTCTTGGAGGGTTCCTCCTCCCTCCCCATCCTTCACTCTGGGACTCCCAGGTAGATCCAGTCTTCCCCTCACGCAGGCATCCCCGTCACTGCGTCCACTCTGGCTCCTGACCCAGCCCCTCCGGGAAGCGCAGCAGCTCCACTCAGACCCCGCCCGCATGCTGAAGCCGCGCCCGGATGAGGCCCCACCCGGCTCGGTCCTGCTTTACCTCTGGTAGCAGTGAGCAGCTGAGAGCACCCACTGAGGGTGCACCAAGACGCCGCCGCAGAAAAATCTGTCATTATGGATCAAGGCCACCTGCCAGGGCTGGGAGTGTGGGGGGCACGTCTTGCCGTCTATGATGAAGTTTCCATTGGGATTTTCTTGGGCTCCTGAGGGCAGGATCGGATTTCCTAGGGACAGGATTAGGGCACAAATAAAAGATCAGCGTGCAAGTGGGTGGGTCCATTCTAAGGGATAGGGACTAGATCTGGGGGCAGGTCAGGAGCAGGCAGGTGAGGCCTGTTGTCAGAGGGAGGGAGTCTGAGGGAGCTTCTGTGTCAACAAAGAAAAGCACCTGTTTCTGGGCTTTGGGTCCTTGGGGGCTACTTCATGGCTCCTGGAGGGAGCCAGCACTCAGAGGGTGTGGTCAGGGCTACCATAGGTGGAGCCAGTGCCCAAGGAGTGTGGTCAGGGCTCCTGTAGGTGGAGTCAGTGCTCAGGGGGTGTGGTTAGGGCTCCCAGAGGTGGAGCCAGTGCTCAGGGAGTGTGAGCGGGACTCCTGGAGGTGGAGCCAGCACTCAGGGGGTGTGGTCAGGGTTCCCATAGGTGGAGCCAATGCCCAGGGGATGTGGTCAGGGTTCCTGAAGGTGGAGCCAGTGCTCAGGGGTGTGGTCAGGGCTCCTGGAGGTGGAGTCAGTGCTCAGGGGATGTGGTCAGGGCTCCCAGAGGTGGAGCCAGTGCCCAGGGGGTGTGGTCAGGGTTCCTGAAGGTGGAGTCAGTGCTCAGGGGATGTGGTCAGGGCTCCTGGAGGTGGAACCAGGATAGCAGGGGTCAGGACAGTGACTTGGGAGTCCTACCCCTACCTTTCTCAGTGCCTGTGGCCTCTCTACAAGCTCTCCCAATTCCAGGGAGGGTGTCATGACTTCTGGAGGTAGATCTAGTGCTCAGAGGAGGAGCTCAGGGTTCCTGGGGCAGGGGCCAGACTCGGGGAATGGAGTTAAGCTAAGGTAGAATTAGACTCCACGGTGTGAATGGAAATTGGCCTAGACCTCTTGAGTGAAGGAAATGGAGCGTGCATTTTGGGCTGGGGTGGGCACATGGGCAGGCCAGTTCAGCCACAGACCCTTCATCTGGAACCCTCCCCCCTCTTCTTCCCGATCACATGCAGGCACACTAGGAAGCCAAATCATTTCGTATTCACCCCCATCTTTCCTCTCTGCACCAGCCTCTCAGTTCTCACAAGTGTTACTTGGTTTAACCAAGCCCAGGCTTATGTCCATCAGACAAACACATGCTCTTAGCATATTACACTGACCCTCATGAAGCCCACCACACATTATAGCCCTGCAGAAAACCACAGCTGAGAGTCACAAGACTGATACCTCACACACACGCATACACACACAGATACCTGTGACGGTGTGAATGAGGTACCCCAGGACCCAGATCCAGGGGGCTCCTGCTGCGGTCATCATGTCAGCCCCTGGTGAGAGAGTGGGCACTCAAGTGAGTCTTGGAAATTTCTTATGAGTCTTGGATTTTGTTCCAGGTCCTCCTACCCTTCCTTCTCCCTCCCTTCTGCAACCCTCAGGGAACTCACTGCACAGGAAGAAGCCGGATAAAGAAAACCTCTCCCTTTCCTGGACTCTGAGATCATGGGCTAAGGGACCCCGAAATGAGACAGAGGAAGAAAAGGAGATCAGAGAGGGAGAATCAGAGGTAGATTGGGGACAGAGATGCAGGTTCATTGTGGAAAAAGAAAGATGCAGAGGCAAAGTGGGTGAGGGCACTGTGCACAGAGAAAGATGCAACAGGTGTCAGCAACATTTGGAAAATGGACTCATGGAAGAAACTAAGAGATATAGAGAGAAAGAGAATGATAATAGAATTCAAGGCTCAGAGAGTCAGGGAACAAAAACTGAGGTAGAGAGAGACAGGTTGGCAATGGTCAGAAAATAAGCAACGGAGAAATGGAAAGACAATCGAAGAGGTAGGTAGAGAGCAGCGGAACGAGATAGAATCAAGCTGTTGCAGATGCCAGAACTGACAGCCAGAGACAAAGCAAGTGTGGGAGACCCACGGTGGGTGACAGAGGAACAGAAACAGACATGAAAGAGGCCCATTCAGGGAGACAGCCCCAGAGCCATGCTGGAGCCCGGGAGAGGAAGAAGGGAGAGAGATGGGTGCATAGACCCTTCCAGTCTATGACCCTTCCATAGACCCCTCCAGGATGGAGGTCATGCAGGGGCCACTCACCTGGTCTCGTGCTGAGTTGAGCTCCTGCCTGCTGTCTTCTCTGGGCAAGGAGGACAGGCATGGGCTTTTAAGGTATCCTCAGCCTGCGCTGTCCTCCCCCAGGGACAGTAGTCACGTTCCTCAGGTCAGCAATATTTCAGCAGAACTGCCTCAGGCGCCCTGATCGGATCACAGGGATCAGAAGTCAAGGCAGTGCCTCGAGTCTCCCTACAGGCCTTTCCAATTCCAGGCTTTGTTCTTGGCGTCTGTTCTTTCTGCTCCTCCTAAGTCTCAGTCTCTTTTTTGTTCTCTCTGCCTCTGTTGCTGACTTCAAGCTTTGTCACTTGGTTGATGTTTCTCATTGTCCAATTCATAGGGTTCAAGTCCAGATTCATAGGGTTCGATTCATACCCATCCTTGCTTCAGGGGACTATCATTGCCGCACTCACACCATGCTTTTGATTTGTTTATTATAAAGGATAAGAAAGCATTAAAACAAACCCGAGGATCTTGATGGTAACCCACATGAAGCACACAGATCTGCTACCAACCCAATCCCCACATTTCCTCTAGCCATAGGAGTAACAGCCTGAATCCTGCCCACAAACACCCCTTGCTTCCTTCTGATTCTTTTTGCCTCTATATATCTTTCAGCAAAGTATCCATTAATGTTAACTGTTTTAAGTTTCTTAAAAGTATCATTCTGAAGGCAATCTGTTGAGATTTGCTATCTTTACTTAATGTTATATTATAGCAACTCCATATGGTCGAGTATCCTTTAAAATTTATGTGGTTTTGTTTTTTGTTTTTTTTTTTGGTTTTTTTTAGAGATGGGGTCTCACTATATTGGCCAGGCAGGGGTCTCAAACTCCTGGCCTCAAGCTATCCTCTCACATAGGCCTCCCTAAGTGCTGAAATTACAGGCATGAGCTACCACGCCCAGCCAAAAATTTATGTGTTTTCGCTGCCGTATGAAATTTCAGCATGTGGACAAATTTCAGTTTATTCATCCACTCTCATGGGATGGACATTTGTTTTTTTATTTTTCAGGTGTTTTCGTGAACAGAGATGCCATTCGCGTATTCTAGAGGGTGTCTCCTGTTGCAAGTGGATAAGAGCTCTTAGATATAAAACCAGGTATTCAATACGTGTGAGTCATGGGGTAGGTGACTTTCAGCTTTAAGAGATGTTGTCAAGCTGCTTTCCAAAGTGGCTACAATAATTTATGACCCCACCATTGGTGTATTAGAAATCTCATGATCTACATTCTTTCCAGCACCCGATAATGTCACACTGTAAAACTTTCCCCAGTTGAATAGATGTGAAACGGTGTTTTGTTATAATCTTGACTTGCATTTCTCTGATTATGATGGTGAACAACTCATCATATGTTTATTGAACTTCTATGATGTTCTTGTTCATGTTGCTTGCTATTTTTCTATTGGGTTGTTTGTGCTCTTTTTTTTTTTTTAATGACCAGACTAATAGAAATGTCCCCTTTTTATTGATTGATTGGAGTTCTTTATAGTAATATCTTATTGATATTAGTCTTTAAGATATAAAGATTGTGTACACCTGGTGTGAAACTAGTCCTTCACTTGACTTAAGGTGACTTTTAATAAAGATAAGTTCATAAAATAGCCAAAACATTTTTCCATTTAGTACTTTTTGCATCTTGTATATCAAATTGTCCCTATTGCAAAATATTCATTAATATTGTCTATGAAGAATCTTAAATGTTTTTTTGTTTGACATTTAAGAATTCATGGAGAGTTGATTTTTGTATATGGTGTGAGTTAAGAATCCAATTAAATTATTCCCCTATTGAAAATCAATGTCCAATTCCTTTTATGAAACAATTTCTCCTTTTCTCACTGATTTTATGTGTCAACTCTGTCATTGACCAAAATATCATACATGTGAGGGTTTTTTTCTGGGCTCGGTTTTTTATTATATTGGTCAATTTGCCTATCCAAGTGCCAATATCATACCAATTTAGTAAATATAGTTTCATATGACTTCATATTGATTGGGTAAGTTCCCCTTTATATTATACTATTTTGAACTACTTTTTCATTTACATTTTAGAATCATGTTATCATGCTTTACAAAAATTCTGTTGAGATTTTGATTGGAATTTTATTGACTCTAGAGGGAAGGCGGGAGGAATTGATGTCTTTATGTTGGATTTCCCTCTCCATGTATTTAGTCTCTGTTAGTTTTATATGTCGGTTGATTTGTTTAATTGCATTGATTAATACCTGCAACACTTGGTTAAATAATAGTGGAGATAGTGGGTATCCTTGTCCTGTTCTGACTTTAGCAGGGAAGACTGTAAGGTTTCCCAGTTAAGTAAACTGCTGGCCAGGTTTTGGACTGAGATGTGAACATTTTATCATTAGGAATTATAATCTCTGCTTTCTTTTTATTTTTATCTTCTTGGCATATTATTGCCCATTTATTAATTTGTTTCATCCTTTTTTTTGAACCCATCTGAATTTCTTTGATTTAGATTTTTCTTTTGTATATAGCATTTAGTTTTTCTTTTAATATGTGAGGTGAGCCCTTTTGTATTTTGGTGATGAGGGAGTTAGTCCTTTCTCCTCATAAAAATTTATTTAACTCATATGTCTCTGGTTCATTTGGGGCTTGGCTGATAAATCTGGGTTTGGCTGGGTTGACTGTGCTCTGCATACCTCTAATCTAACTATGGGTACAGGAGACCAAGGGGCCAGCCTGGGCGTTGTCTTCTCTTGCAAAGTGCAAGAACCCCAACCACACTACTGCTTGTCGTGTTCCTGCTTGGGTAATATCTGCTAAGCTCCCATTGCTAAAGCAAGTCAAAGGTCATGCCCAGCAACAGAAGTGGGGAAGTACACCCCACCCAGGCCTTATGCAGAGCTTCGATTTATGGTTTCTTTGTTGACTGAACTCAGGATTTCATAAATATCTTAGAAAAAGAGCAAGGGAACAATAGTCCTTGTGTTCTTGTATGCTCATAATGGCTTATCTATGGCCTTTATATGTGACGTTTGGTTTGGCTAAATATAGCATCCGTGCCTCACATTGCATTCACCTGACCATGTTAGGTATGCTGTCCGTTGTCTTGTGGTACAACGTGTTGTTGCCAAGAGATCTAAAGCCCATCTCGGGTACACGTCCCTTGTAAGTGACATGATATTTTCATCTAGGTGCTCAAACTTTGAAGTTTAGTTTAGTGGTTTAACTAGAATATGTTCACCATCTGGTTCAATTTCCCCAGTTACATAGTTATGCTCTCAATTTAGTCTTTGATTTCAGAAAAGTTTTCTTAAATTACGTCCTTTAGGTCTTTACTGTTTTGGTTTTGTACTCAGGGTGTCCAACTATATAGATCATTTTTATTTTTTTTGAGACAGAGTCTCACTTTGTTGCCCAGGCTAGAGTGAGTGCCGTGGCATCAGCCTAGCTCACGGCAACCTCAAACTCCTGGGCTCAAGCAATCCTCCTGCCTCAGCCTCCGAAGTAGCTGGGACTATAGGCATGTGCCACCATGGCCGGCTAATTTTTTGTATATATATATATATTAGTTGGGCAATTAATTTCTTTCTATTTATAGTAGAGACGGGGTTTCGCTCTTGCTCAGGCTGGTTTCGAACTCCTGACCTCGAGCAATCCACCCACCTCGGCCTCCCAGAATGCTAGGATTACAGGCGTGAGCCACCACGCCTGGCCCCAACTATATAGATCATTTTAGCCCACCTACTACACATATCCTTTTATGTCGAATAGTTTTTCTTTTCTTTTTTCTCATTCTTCCCCTTTCTATCAGTGACTACCCTTTCTATACATTTTGTGTTACCTGTTCACTCTTCTGTTCCTTTTACCTAGTTTTCTTTTTTATTTATTTATTTATTTATTGAGACAGGGTCTCACTCTGTTGCCCAGGCTAGAGTGCCGTGCAGTCAGCCTAGCTCACAGCAACCTCAAACTCCTGGGCTCAAGCGATCCTTCTGCCTCAGCCTCCTGAGTAGCTAGGACTACAGGCATGTGCCACCATGCCCAGCTAATTTTTTTCTATATATTTTTAGTTGGCCAATTTATTTCTTTCTATTATTTTTTTAGTAGAGACAGGGTCTCGCTCTTGCTCAGGCTGGTTTTGAACTCCTGACCTTGAGCAATCTGCCCGCCTCGGTCTCTCAGAGTGCTAGGATTACAGGTGTGAGCCACCACGCCTGGTCTAGTTCTCATTTTTAAAAGACTCTTGATTTTATTAATATTCTGACTCTTCACTGAGCTGTCAGCTCTCTTTCCCCATATTTAGCCATAGGACTTCTGAACTTGTATGTTTTTGACCTATGCAGTTATCTTTATAGCTTACATAGTTTTCTTGATTTTTAAGCTTACTTAAATATATTAGTTTTCAGTTTTCATCTGCCTGTGGTCATACTTTTCTTATGTACTTGATCTCTTGTCATCACATTACTCTGAATATTTTCACCCTTTGTTCTTACACTACCTTTGTATGGGGATTATATTGCAATACTTTTCTGTCACACTCATGTTTGCCCGAGATGGATTTTTGTTTGTTTAAAGATAACGTCCCTGTGTGGAAGGTGAGAGTGGGCCAGGGTAGCCTTTCTAGCTTTATGGGTTGAAGGCTTCCTTCTCTATTGTTATTCATAACACAAAGTCTTTAAAAATATAGCCTTTCTGTGTAATCCCCTCCAAGGCGCTGAGATTTGCTTTATCCCTACTATAAGAACGTTTTCTCTTTTTTCTTCTAGTATTTCTGCCCTGTGTAATTTGGGTTCTACTCCCAGGAGAGTTTCCTCAGATAGAATTTCTGCTTTTTTGGAAGGTAAATTTTGTTGACTATTTCTGAGCTTCTCAAAGACTGGGGCTGTCCAAGTGCTCTCTGATCTTCCCATAGAAAATTCTCTGATTTTCCCAGGAATCTCTCAAATCTCTCAATGCTTCAGTCCTTTATCACCTGTGGATCAGAGCCAGACTACAAATTGCCGGTTGTTCTCAGCTGCCAATGTTGCAGTGGTTGAACCCCACCCGCCCATTCCCTGTGTTCATAGGATTTTTATTTCTTCAATTACAAAGAGATCTCAAAAATTATCCTTTGTTATTAGTGATTCTGGGTTTTTAAAAATAGTATATTTGGTATCCTACTTTTAATCTTCATGAACAAAAATAAAATAAATAAAACAAAAATATAAAAATAATATATTTGAAAACACTCCTTGATTGTGTTCTTGCATCTGTTATTATTGCTGGAAAAGGCAGATGCAAACTTTGAATGTTTTTTCCTTTGTGATCTGCCCTTCCTCTCTGGAAGTTTTTGGAATTTTCTCTTTGTCTTTGATGTGCTTACATTTCATTATAATGCACTGGTTATGGGTTGCTTTGTGTTTTATTTCTCTCTTCTCTCTGACACTATGTGGACCTTTTCAACTGAGGTCACTTATTTAATTATTTGAAATCTGTTATTACACCTTCTAATACTTTCTCCTCTGCATCTTTATTTTGCTTTTTTTCTAGGTCATGCTTTTTTATCTAGACATTAGCATTTTTTCTTCTATTCTCTTCATCTCAGCTTTTTCTCAATATTTTTTATTTCTTTATCCTTTCCTTCTTTCTGGGAGTTTACAACAATCTAGTCTTCCATTTCATAAATATGTTCCCCAGTTCTGTCATTTCTGCTATGTTGTCCTAATATTTCTGCTTTTGAAGGAATCCAGTATGCTGCTTTAAAAAAAAAAAAAAAAAAAAGGCTTTGCCCTTAAATGTTCTGTTATTTTGTTCCATCAGCTCATTTTCTGCTGCCAGAAGATCAGCAACTTCAGAGAGCCACAGGCGGTTGTACCCCAGGCTAGAGAGGCCAGAGCACCAGGAAAGAGCAGCCCATTAATCCTTGGTTCACTTCTTCACCTTTTGCCCCAGGGAGGGGCAGGGTTAGGAGGAGACATTTCTTAAAATGCCATTCTTCATTCCTGAATGTTTGGAGTGGGGAAGGTGTCCAGGCAGAGTCCTGAGGCCAGTTCCTCCTCACTTGTTTTCCCCATGTTCCTGCTCTGATTTTGCTGCTGAGAACATGTGGACTAAAGTTCTGGGCCACCAGAGGGGTCAGGACAGGCACTGTTCATCCAAAGGTGATGGCTCGGGAGAAGGAACTGCAGAACTTCAACCTTTTCTGCTCAGTTTTTATCCTCTGACAGCCATGCTGAGCTGTCTCCTGAGCCAGTCCAAATACGCTTCACCACATCTGCTTAAAACAAGCCCCATACTCCTCCACCTTGAGGACATCTGACAATATTAAACATTTTTTTCCTCTTCTAGTTCCTTTGAGATTTAACTGGGGGGGGGGGGGTCCAACAGTCTTGACTCTCTGAGGTGGTAGCAACTGTTCACTCTTTCGCTCACCTCCTACCACCCAATGGGGGGAGGGGTGGGCAGGCATCTTGCCCCACCTTGCTGGTTTCTCACCATTCTAACTTCCTCTCCTTTGCAGGGTCCCCAGCTTTGAATTTCAGGCCATCAGATTATACTACCTGTTAGGGACTGAATTCTGTCCTCTCCACACCTCCCCATTCATATGTTGAAGCCCTAACCCAGGGCTCAGGACCCTTGGGTCTGAGGGAGGAGGAGCCAGGAGGCCCAGGCTGGAGGCTCAAGACTGAGGCTGGATTTTGCAGGGTGATGTCAATCTCAGCATCGTCGGCCAGGATGGTTTGCTGTACTGAGGTTGGTGTCGATGCCGGGCATGTTGTGACACAAGGCTCTGCAGAGACCATTCAAGACTAGGGGCCCTCAGAGTCGCCCTATTGAGGAGGGAGGGAGCGAGTTAGAGAGGGGCTAAGGGAGGGACAGAGGGAGACACACATATACAGAGGCAGATGCCAAAAGAGACAAAGGCAGAGAGAGAACAGATGGAAACACACACAGAGCGAGAGTGAGAGCGGCGAACAGAACCCAAGTCGGAAGTGGACAGACACAGCGCACCTGAGACAGAGACACGGAGTCAGAGAGACAGAAGCAATGGCGAGACAAATCCCAAGGTCACAGGGAGACCCAAGACAGGTAGAGACATAGGCAAGACTAGAGGAATACAGTTGGGGGAAAAAAACCCCACAAATCAATAAAATTGCAGGCTGTCAGGGACAGTCATTTCTCTCAAAAACAGCTTCCCTGCTCTTGTGACTTCCACTCCCAGCCCTTGGAATGTTCCCTTAGGAGCCATGGGCTCACCTGATCCTGCCCTTCCAGCCCCTTCCAGCAGTAACTGTTCTGTTGCACTGGGGACACGGATGGAATCGAGGATTATGGCGCATGGAGTTGGTGACTGGGGTCATGGGGAGCTGGGGCTGGGGCTGAGATTGGGGCTGCATTTGGGGTTAGGGCTGGGCATGGGTTCCTGAGTGTAGCCAATGCCTGTGTTCTTACAGCTGTGCCCTTCAAGACTGTATTGTTTTATATTTGCTTTTCTTCTCCTGCCCTTCACCCCTGGGCATCTCTCCTAGGCTTGTGTCTCCACCTCTTGATTTCATGTGTCTCTGTCTCCCTTCTTCTCTCTGGCTCTCCTTGTGTTTCTCTGCTGCTTCTTGATTATATCTTCCTGTTTCCCTCTCACACCCCCTGTTTTCTTATCTCTGTTTCTCCCTTTCCCTGAATCTCCCTGTGTTTCCCTGATTATTTTTTCAAACTCCCCCCCTCCCCAGTCTCTTTTATGGCAAGAGTCCTTGATGTCCTGGCCACCAGCACAGAACATGCTGGAATGGTACAACTTGGGGGCCAAGTGCGGCATAGCTACACATTGCAGAATGCTGAGGTGACACCCTACAACAAAGGACGCAGGGTCAGAGACACTGGCTGGGCACAGAGGTGAGTGTTATGGAGACAGACATTCCACTCACCATTTAATAGCTGATCTCGGCCAGAGACCAAGCAGCAGGTTTGGGGGATCACACACGGGAGGTGATGCTGTCGGGGTGCAGCGAGTCTGATTCTAGGCTGGTTCATTCAACTTGATGAGCATGAGGTCATTGGCGTTTTCAGGTTTGCATACTCTGCGTGTGGCGTGGACAAGTTTGCCCTGACCATCTGGCTGCCTTGTTCTCGGTGTGAGCCAAGGCTGTGCAGGCCCAGCCCAGTGGTGTCGGAGTGAGGACCACGAGTCTGGTCAGCACCATGGCAACCGCATCCTCATCTCCATTCCTGTCCCTGTGCTCATCCCCAGACTCAAACCCAGCCCCAGTTCCAACCCCAACCTCAGCTGCAGCTCCATCCTCAACTCCAGCCCCACTCCCAGCCCCATTCCAGTCATCGACTCCAGGCCCAGACTCATCCCCAGTTCCAAACTTATCCCCCTCCAATAGTGTCCCAAACCTCATTCCCACCCCCACTCCTAACTTCACCCCCCAAATCCCAACTACCACAGATGCAAACTTAAGGGTGGCCCAAAGCTCAGTAATCAAGATAAATAATAGTGGAATATTATATATAAGTATATATATATGTTATTTTTTGAGACAGAGTCTTACTCTGTTGCCCGGGCTAGAGTGCCATGGTGTCAGCCTAGTTCACAGCAACCTCAAACTCCTGGGCTCAAGCAATCCTCCTGCCTCAGCCTCCCAAGTAGCTGGGACTACAGGCATGTGCCACCATGCCCGGCTAAATTTTTCTATATATTTGTAGTTGTCTGGCTAATTTCTTTCTTTCTATTTTTAGTAGAGATGGGGTCTCACTCTTGCTCAGGCTGGTCTCAAACTCCTGAGCTCAAACAATCCACCCGCCTCGGCCTCCCAGAGTGCTAGGATTACAGGCGTGAGCCGCCGCGCCTAGCTTGAATATAATATTTTTAAAAATTGAAATTAATGCAAACAAGTCATGATGGAAAAAATATCAAAATTTTAAATAAAGACCACATCTGACCCAGTGTGACTCCTGTCACTCACCTGGCCCTAATCTCAGATCTATCAGACCCTGTCTTTTAGATTTTGATATTTTGTTTATCATGGATTTTTGTATTGATGTCTATTTTTTAAAATACTACATCAAAATATTGATTCTGATTACCGAGATTGTTGGCTGCTTTCTTAAACTGCGCACCCAAGGCACGTGCCACAGTTGCCTCTCCCTAGACCTTGCTGGCAACACCACCGTCTCTCCATCCCAACCCATCCCAGCCCATCCCAGCACCGTCCCCATTCCCAACTCATCACCATGCCGCGCCAGTCTTGAAACCTGGTGAAAAAGGACGCTCAGAAAACGGAAGTCGCTTGTCAAGATTACCAAGAGGCCACGCTGAGGTTAAAACCTAGAGCCGAGGGTTTTTCTACTGCATCGCCTTCCCTTTCGTTTAATTGGGACAACCCCAGGGCTCTGAATATTTCTCTCCCCACGACTTAGTCTACCCCCTTCCGCGGAGGCTCTGCTTCTCACTCCGACTTAGCAAAATGACCCGGAGCCCACCCGCTGATGTTGACTACACACCCACTCAAGCCCCGCCCCTGATCAAGCCCCGCCCCCTAGGGTTCCACCCCCACCCAAGCCCCGCCCCCGGGTCGGGCCCTCTTCAATGTGCAAGCTCCACCCCTGACCAAGGCTCCGCCCTCTGCTCAAGCCCCACCCCTTCCCGGGCCTCAGACCTCCCAAAGCCCCACCCCAGCTCAATCCCCGCCCCTGCTCAAGCCCCACCCCCTAAGGTCCCACCCCTGCCCAGGCCCCGCCCTGGCCCAGGCCCTGTCCTCTATTCAAACCCTCTCCTGTCAGCCCTTGTCCCTCAGCTGGTGCTCTGCGCCCCTCCCCAGCCCCTCCCCCGCCGCCCAGCGCTCACTCCTGGAAGCAGCGGGCATCTGCTGCGGATACGCCAGGACGGCCCTGCAGGTGACAAAGTTTTCCGGGAACGGAGCTGCCTGCCCTCCGGTGAGAGCCGCACTCCGGCCCCCACTGGCGGGGACTTCGCTGGCACTGCAGGGAACTTGGGAGTGGAACCGGAGATCCTTCCGGGGAATCACAGCTCCTGGGGCCGGGACACAGAGTGGAGGGGTTCAGGGACAGGGTCGGGAGGGGGCGGGCCGCTCAGGAGGGTGAAGCAGGGGCAGGTTCTCTGCATCCGCTTTGGGGGCTAGGTGGGGCAGGGTCAAGGACAGGCCAGTTCTAAGCCCCAGACCCCACGTGCATCCTCCCTTCTCCCACACCTCCTCCGCCGCCGTCCCGAGGCACACAGTTCACAACCAGGCCGGGCGTCCACGCCGCCACGCACTCGCACCTTCTCCCTCCCCCAGCTGATCCGCTCCGCCCCTGCAACGTCTCCCTCGTGCAGGGGACAGGGGCTACCAAGCCCTGGATTCTGTCCACTGCGCACGCACCCCGAGCGCACGGCTGGGCACCAGAAAACACTCACTCGGTGGGGACATCACAGCCTCTTAGCAAGGCCTCGTGTGTCCGGGACCATGCCCAGGGCAGACACAGCCACACAGGGCCCTCGTAGCGACCCTCCCAGCCCGCTCTACTGGCAGCAATGACAGCTTCAGCTACGCCTTCGGCTCGCCTGTGGGTCAGGCATTCTGGGGACGACATACATACTAATGTTAGTACATTATCTGGTGTACTTTCGGATTACCATTTCAGGTGGAGAGTAGGTGTAATAGTTATCCACACTCAGATTACCACTTAAGATCGGTAGTGACATTATCTCCTATGAAATGGGGAAACTGAGGGAGAAAGAAGTTAGAGAATTTGCCCAGCGTCCCACAGCTAAGAAGTGGCAGGGTGGGGCTTTGAACCCAGGTAGTGCAGCTCCACAGCCTGTGTTCTTTTTTTTTTTTTTCTTCTGAGACAGAGTCTCGCTTTGCTGCCCAGGCTAGAGTGAGTGCCGTGGCGTCAGCCTAGCTCACAGCAACCTCAATCTCCTGAGCTCAAGCGATCCTCCTGCCTCAGCCTCCCCAGTAGCTGGGACTACAGGCATGTGCCACCATGCCCGGCTAATTTTTTCTAT
>VSMD01122199.1:0-15341 GCA_008750895.1 Mirza zaza
GATGTGGAGACCATTCCAACTCATTTATGCATCCATCATTACACAAATTCCAGTACCAGACAAAGATACTAAAAGAAATGACACTATACACAAATATCCCTCATGATTATGGAAAAACAATCTTCTCAAATATAGTATTTATAAAAAGGATAATACAATGTGATCAAGTGGTAGTTTATCCCAGATAGGAAACATTTCTTAAAATTAATATAATTAACCAAAACAAGAAACAATATAAGTAAAACAATATGACCATCCTAAAGAGACACAGAAAAATTCTTTTGATAAGACTCAACACAAATTCAAGATTAAAAGATAAAATCTCTCTAGGAATTATGAATAAAAGTGATATTTGTTAATGTGATAAATGTTATCCACAATAAAACCTGCAGCAAACATAATAGTTAACAAATCAAAACTCAATGCCTTCCCCGCTAAGAGCAGAAAAAGGTCAAACATGAATGAATTTTCAGATGGCATTATGATACATATAGAAAGTACTAAGTAATTACCAAAAAATCAGGATAAGTAACATAAGCAAAGATGCATAATAGAAGGTCAATATAATAGCAATTAACACTCTTATTTAAAAATCAAGCATTATTTATAATAGGAATAACAAATCATGAAATACTTAGATATAAATCTAACCAAACATTAGCAGGATTTTTAAAATGTAAGCTACAAAAAATGATAGAAATTTAAGACAATCTAAATAAATAGATTCCACACCATGTTCATAAAGTAGAATAATCAATATTGTTAAAATGTCAGTTAACTCTAAACTTATCTATGGATTCGTCACAATTCCAATCAAAATCCCAGCAAGACTATATATAAAAATAAACAAGCTGATTATAATATTTGTTTGAAAAGGAAAAGGATCCAGAGAAACCAAAACAATTTTGCCACAAAAAAACCAGGAGTCACGATACTTGGTATCACTGCAGTATAAAGGTAAAGAGGATGATGTCATACTATAAGAAGGATAGGCAAATAGATCAAAGGAACAGAATTTAGAATAGAGCCATATGTGGTCAATTGTTTTGTAAGAAAGGTGCAAAGATAATTCAATGCAGAAAGATTAGTCTTTTCAATAAATTGTGCTGGAAGTACTGGACATCCATATATTTTTTAAAAGTAAACTTTGACATCAATTCTACATCTTCTGTAAAACATTAACTAGAAATGGATCACAGACCTAAATCCTAAATGTAAATCCTAGAGCTGAAAACTTCTAGAAGAAAAGATCAGAGACAGTCCTTATAACTGTTGGTTAGGGAACTATTTTCCACCTAGCACACCAAAGATACAATCTATAAAAGAAAACTAATAAATCGGACTTTGTCAAATTACATATTTCTGCTTTGTATGAAACATTGTTAAGAGAATAAAGAGACAATCCAGTAATTAGAATAAAATTTGTAAAAGAGAGGAATAGTATCTAAAATATGTAAATAATTTTCAAAACATATTAATATGAAACTCAACTGAAAAATAAGCAAAAGACTTGAACAGACACTTGACCAAACAAGGTACCTAAGGCAAATAAATATGCAATATGTTCAGTATCATTAGCCATTAGAGCCACTAGGGAAATGAAAATTTAAGTCACAATGAGATACCACCACATACTTATTAAAATGGCTCAAATCTTTTACAGCAGGACAATTCCAAGTTCTGACAAGGATGCAGAACAACTGAAAATCTCATACATTTCCTTTGGCAATAAAAAGTTGTACAACCACTGGGGTAAAATGTTCGACAGTGTCTTATAAAGTTAAACACACCCTTACTGTAACCTAGCAAACCCCACTTACTGCCATTTAATGAAGGGAAGTAAGACATGTAAAAACCTGTATTTTAATACAATTTTTACTTTATTCATTATCAGTAAAATCTGGAAACAATTCAAATAAACTTCAACAGGTAGGATGATAAACAAATTGTGTTACATCTGTTCCCTGGTTCACTACTCAGCAATAAAAACAAAATGAACTACTGACACGAACAACAACATACATGAATGTCAAGCACATTATGATAACTGAAAGCAGTCTGAGCCTACACACTATAAGATTCCATTTATATCACATTCTCCGAGAAAATATTTAGAAACAGAAACCAGATATTAATAATTGTTAGGGAGTAGGGGTAGGAGGCAGTGCCTACACAGAGGCAGCACAACTGTTTTGTATCCTGATTGTATTGGTGGTTACATGACCTTATGTTTTGGTCAAATTGGTAGCAATGTAGATGAAAACTAGTTGATTTTACTGAGAACAGATTTTTTAAAAAATTAAAAGAAATAGAAAATAAAAGATGAGACGGAGATTGAGTTGAGATAATCACAGGCACACGGAACATAATTAAAGCTAAACCATAGACCAACCTCAAGTCTATGAGAAAGCTGAATGGTCCGTCCTTCATCCTAATAGAGCAGAAAAGGCTTACATTTTCTGCGCACTTAATAATACAACATTATGCTTCAATCTCCAATGTAGTTTATACAAAATTAATTAAAGAATTATAAGACATGTGACAAAATTGGACACATTCAATATAATGGCACTAGAGCCATTGGGGAAATGCAAATTTAAGTCACAATGAGATACCACCACACACTTCTTAAAATGTAATCCATAATGAAAAGTAAATGCAATCACTAAAAGTAAACCCAGTGATGTTCCAGGTCCTGGAATTAGAAGATAACTACTTATAAACAACTATTATCACTATGTTAAAGATTAAAACAGATACAATGGATGAAGAGATCAGTTACTTCAGGAGACAAGTGGTGACTAAAAGAAACCAAATGAAAATTCAAAAACTAAAAAATATAGTATCTAAATTTTAGATGGATGGGTCCAATGGAAGATTAGTCATTGTAAAAGGAACTTTAACAAGTTAATATTGATAGACGTCCAAACTCATGCAGAGAGGTTGTTATGAGGAGTGTATGAGATTCATTCAGTTAGTCGTCTATTGAACAGTTTTCCATTGAGGGCCACCCACGAGCCAAGGCATGGGTCCAGGAAAGGAGCTGCAACACATCCCCACGTTGTGGGGCTGACAGTGCAGTAAGGAAGACAGAAATAAGTCAATAAATAAATAATGTAAAATTGGGGTATCCTGTTAAATTCTAGGATGACAACTAAAGCCAGAGTAAGAAGAAATCTAGAGAGTCCCACAAAGGGGAATGCCGTTCAGGGGCCACCTGCCTGTAGGTGGTGATGTGGGACATAATATGCTGCTTGATTGAAGTAAGGGGTGACCCATATAGCTATCTAGGGAAAGTGTATCTCCAGCAGTGAAGAAATACAAAGGGCCCTCAGGGAGCCTGGCACATAGTAGGTACTCAATAAATTATGCATGGTATCACACTTCGGCGGGAGGGGCCGTTCCCTTATTTTACCAGATGGAAGTCTGTGTGTTCCTGCTGCTCCACAACTGTGGGAATGGGGTGTGCAGGTCCCAGCTTCTTGCCCCACCCGCTGGGAGAGAGGAACCGGAGCCCAACAGCTCCAAGGCAGCAGGAGGAAGAGGAGCTTCCCTTGGAGGCTGCACAACCTCCCACCAGCCTGACACACGGTGGGAGCTCCCCAAGCAAACACTGCGATGCCAGTCACAAGGGGGGGAATGCTGCATAGCCACAAAATAATAGAGGCTCACCTTACTTGTGAAACCCCACACAGGACTGGCTCACACCCCAGCTCAGACACCTTGGGTACCTTCTGCATCAACACGGTAAAGTCTGTGGGTCTTTACACTGGACACCCAAATGGCTTCTGCCGCCTTCTTTCCAACTCCTCTCTCCAACCTTCTGCTCTCCCCGGGCTGGTTACCGGGGTCCTGGGGGCATGGGGGAGAGTAGCAGCCAGGGGCTCCCCTCTGAGGTGCTCACATCACGGGGAGGGCAAACCGGCACACAGGTAAAGGTGAGGCAGCATGACAGCCGCTGTGACAGAGCCAGCGCAGGGGCTGCAGAGTTCAGTGTTCCCGGTGAAGGATTTGGCCAGGGATGGCTTCTGGAGGAGGCGAAATGAAGCTGCAAGGGTGTTCTTCATTGTTCAGTTCTCAGCACGCACGTCTGCTCCTCAGAGAGGCCTCTCTGGTCATGCTGCCAGAGGTTCTCTGCCACACTGCCCTCCGTTCCAGCTCCTTATTTCATTTCCTTCTGAGCACTACCATACGAAAGTATTTCATTCCTTCATCTATTCATTCAACAAAAACAATGTGCCCAGTACAGGGCTTCCAGCAAGATCAAACACTTTAGGACTAAAAGCTTTTCCCTACAGTGTGTTGCAGAGTTTGCTTATACATACAAATAAAGAAAACAAAGAAACTAAACACAAGTAGAAAGACTCCACAGTCCCATCCCCAGGGTACCATCAGTGGAGACTACCTTTAACACTATGTCCTTTCTTGACTAGTGTCAGTAGCAAGTAGTGGCCATGGCCTGCCTCTTAATTTAATTTTACAAATGTGTAAATGGCACTTGGTATGTTCCTGGTAGTGTGCTCAGCACTTTACATGTAGCATCTCAAACCTCACAACAACCCCAAGAGGTAGAAACTGTTACCATCAACACTTTATGGATACACTGAAACCAGGTGGGATTTAAGAAACTTTCCCAAGGTCACGCACATAATATTAATGCATGGTGGAGCCCGAATTTGAACCCCTCTAGAGCTCTCATTGATAGTAGCCTCTGGTAGGTAGCAGGGCTCAATGCATGTTAGTAATCCCCAGGCCCTGAGATCTAAGCAGCCTCTCCGTCTGTGTCCAGCAGGGGGCGCCCCTGGATGACTGCACCTGCCCAGGTATGTTTAGTTTGCCTGCAAGTGGAACAGCACCTGCTGAAGAGAGATGCCCTTCTCTTCCCTTGATCCAGACACAGGGAGCCAAATAGGGAGAAATATTCTGGGTTCCATGACTCTGCCAAAGAAGAACTCTCTGCGGTGGTCCTGTTAAGTCATGTAACATTTATCCACATTTGGTTCCAGGTCTTGGAATGAATCAGACACAGGTCTATCCTTAGGGGAGCCCCCAATCAAGGGAACCATTAAATGACCTGAGAATTAGTAGCCCCAGAGAAATCCCCAGTTAAAAATCTGTCTGGGATCATGAAGCTATTAAGTGTCAGAGTTGGGATTCAAACTGAGTTATTTGACTCCAAAGTCCAAGTTCTTTTTACCAAGCCGCGGTGCTCAGTTGATGCAAGCCCTATGCTGGTTCCTGGGATGGAGATGAAGGAGACAGCGTGTTCCCCACAGGGAGGTTACGTTCTAAGGGAGGAGTGAGGGGGTGAGGCCAGACATCATTCAGGGTGGAAGGGTTCTGCCAAGGTCAGCTCAGGGGCGGTGGGAGCACAAAAGAAGAGACACATGGAAGTGTGCTTCCCTCAAAGGTCATGTGCTCATGCTCACCACTGTAGCCCCATGCCTGGCACAGGCCTGAACACTTTAAGACTCAAGGACTGTGGGGTGAATGAATGACTGAGGAAGAGACTAAGTGCTTAGGACAGAAGCAACAATGATCAAGGAAGGCTTTTCAGAAGAGTTGATACTTGGCTTGCAGGATGAAGTAGGAGTTTACCAGGTGGAAAAGTGGGCTAAAGGCATTCTAGGCATGCACAAAGGAACAACAGGTTGCAGTAGCAGTCTCTCAATTTTTTAAAAAAATCAAAACCCACAATGTACACACATATACACCCAATACACACACACACAGAGTTGGACCCTTACAATGTACAATGGCCTCTGTTATTTTCAGGCCTATTGCCTTTTTGTAAGTGCTAGTGGAAACTCACTCATTTGTGTGATGTGGGCACAGGAGTTTGGCAAATGTGAAGGCTGTAAGGGTAATTTGGAGCCAGACTGTAAAGCTCTTTGAGTGCTAGGGTGACAATATTGGACCCTTTTTTGCCCGTGTCTCCACTGTCTTCTCTGTGAAGTCTGACACTGCAAACTCCTTTCTCTTCTCACTCTCTGATTAACTCCCTGCCTCTCAGGCTCGTCTTCATCAGTGACCTTTAGTGTCTTCATTTCCCTAACTGGTTATTTAAATCATGCTGAGTTCCTGGGGCCCTGCCCTTTCCCCACTCATCCTTCTTGGCCACCCAGGGTGTTCCGTCCACACCTTGATTTGAATGCCTTCCCGCTCCTGGCAGTGGAGACCCCAGTCACTGTCCACAGCCCCAGCCCTCCCTCCTGAGCACCATTTGCTTCTGGTGAGGGCCTCAGGCTGTTTCTGCTCCTGGCAGAAGAAGGAGTCAGTATTCAGAGTGACATGGCAAAAGAGGAGGCTTGAGAAAGAGACGGGGTAGGTGCCAGGCTGTTTTTAACAACCAGCTCTCATGGGAACTAATAGAGGAAGAAGGAAATCACTCCCCACCCAGGGAGGGCATTAATCTATTCCTGAGGGCTCCACTCCCATGGCCCAAACACCTCCCATTATGCCCCACCTTCCAACCTTGTGATCGAATTTCAATCTGAATTTTGAGAGGGACAAACATCCAAACTATGGCATCATATAATTAAAATCATACAGTACACAGCCCTTTCAGATGGGATTATTTCACTTAGCATCTATGTTTTTTGTGGCTTAATAGCTCATTTCTTTTTATTGCTGAAAAACAAATCTTTGTACTGATGTGCCAGTTTATCCATTCATCTACCCGTATTGATGAACCATTTGGTTTCCAGTTTTGAGCGATTATGAATGAATATGCTATAAACATTTGCATGCAGGTTTTTGTGCAATCATGTTTTCAAATCAGTTTCAAATCAGCTCCTAAATACTTAGGAATGTGATTACTGGATCATATCCAAAGACTACTGAGTGTTATCCATTTATAATTATTGTGATTACTGTCTTAGATTTACTTCTAATATCTTATTTTGGACTTTCTATGTCCTGTTCTTCTGTTTCTTTTTATTCTTCCTTCTTGTCTTCTTGTCAATTAACCAAAGCTTCTAATACACACTACTTTAAAAGTTATACAATATATATTTTTTTCGTTTACTGTTACCTTGAATAAAATTTTATTTATTTATTTTTTTTATTTTAGATTATGGGGGTACAAATGTTAAGGTTACATATATTGCCCCTCCCCACTCGAGTAAGAGTTTCAAGCTTGTCGAGTAAGATGTGCAACATTTGGGGGATGGACATGCTTGAATAAAATATTTTTAACGTGCTTATCTTTGCCAACCTCTTGAACATTTTTAAGGGATCTGAGAACTCTGAAATCCAATTAAGCCCCCTTCAACTTGCATGATATTTTGTCCTGTTTTTCAGTTGTATCTTGCTCTTAATGTCATAAATAAGACATTTTTGTATGGTTATGCAAAGTCAATGTTCATTCATATTTACTCCCTCCTCCCTGCCCTTCTTTGGAGACAGGGTTTTGCTCTGTGACCCAGGTTAGAGTGCAGTGGTGTGATCATAGCTTACTGCAACCTCAAACTCCTGGGCTCAAGTGATCCTACTGCCTCAGCCTCCCAAGTAGCTGGGACTACAGGCATGCACCAACATACCTGGCTAGTTTTTTTCCATTTTTGTAGAGATGGGGTCTTGCTATGTTGCCCAGGCTGGTCTTGAACTCCTGACTTCAAGTCTTGGCCTCCCAAAGTGCTGAGATTACAGGTGTAAGCAAACCTGTTCCTGCCACCTTCCCTCCTCTTTGTCACCATGCTTTTTTGAATCTCAGACCTTTCATCAATTCATCATCCTTCTGCACAAAATAAATCCCTTAAATTTCCTTTCATGAGAGTCCATTGGTGATAAAATTACCTATTCTGTCTGAAATGTCTCTCTCAACCTCATTCCTAAAATATAGCTTCAGTGGTTATATATAATTTTTAATTAATTGTTTTTTCCTTAAGCCATTGACAACACTATCCTACGATCTTCTAGCTTTTCTTGCTGCTGTTGGGAAGTCAGTAAGCCTAACTGTGGTTGTGTTGTAGCTAATCTGACTTTTGTCACTAACTGCCTTTACAAATTTCCCTGATATTCTGTAGCTTCACTAGATGAATGGAAGTGTAGATTTATTTTATTCATTATTTAGCTCACTTGGGATTTATACAACATTCTGAAAATGAGAATTGGTATCTTTCATCAATTCTGGAAAATGTCTTTATTTTTTCAAATATTGCCTATTTCCATTTGCCTATTTCCTCCTAAAATTCTGAGAGACATGTTAGACAATCTCAGCCTGTCCTCCACACCTTTTAATCTAACCTTTATATTTCACCCATTTGTCTCTCTGTGCTACTGATGGGGTAATTATTTAGCTCTACTTCCAAATTCATTCATTCTCTCTTCCATTGGTTATTTTTATAAGGGATTTATTTTTACATAAAGAACTCTTTTTACTCTTTTATCTAACATATGAAATATATCATTTCATATTTTGTATCTGAAAATTCTACCATCCTAAGTCATTGCAGACCTGATTATACTGTTTTCTGTTGGCTTTTGTTCAGAATACCTTATTGGTGGCATCCTGTGATATTGCGGATTTGTGATTTTTGACTATGATCTCACGTTCCTTGGAGTTTTATCTGCAGAGCTAGTTTGAGGGCTAAATTAGTGTGTTCTAGTGTGGATATGTGGTTGCTTTGGCCATGAGCTCAGGGGTACTACCAACTTAAGGCCTCTTTAAGAAGTTGGTCTGAGAGATTTTTAGACTTCACGTAGCCTGAGAATTCAAACTACAGACCTCCATGAGGGAAGGCTTGTAGCTGACATCTCAGGAACAAATGAGTTCTCTTTCCCAGCTGGTGCCAGTTTCCCCTAACATTGAAGACAGTCTTTGGGGAATTCCTGCTGTTTGCAGGGGGATCTCCTATTAAAACTCCCACCATAGGCACTCCCTGGGGTCGTCTCCTATCACCTGTACGCCACGAGTCCATTCTAACAGAAGCCCAGCATCACTAAGATTTGGTGTGTACCCCTAGGGAGAAACCAGGTTGAACACTCCCTTATCATTCTGGAGTTCTGCTTTCACTTTGTTTTTGGCCTCTCAAATGCTTTCCCTTCTCACCAGCTCAGAAGGACATCTAAAAATATTTTTGAAAAGTTTCATTCAACAGTTCAGGTTGTTATCAGGCAGGTTGTTCAACACGTATCTAGCCCTTCACACACTGGAAATGCAAGTCCAAACGTCTGGTTCATGAAGCTACTGAAAGGCCACAATGGGAGTGCAGAGGCAGGGAATATAGACTACTCTTCTGTTTTGTCAAGAAACTTGAAAATGGGGAGTAGAAAGCTAGAATGGTTAAGGTTTTTTTTTTTTTTTTTTTTGACAGGTGGCTTTATCAGAAAATGCATCAGCTGCTACTAACAGACCAAGATGGAAGTTATTTCTTCCCCAGTGAAGAAGTCCAGACAGGGCAACCAAGAGCTGGGCTATAGTGGTTCCACATGTCTTCAGGAATATTACCCTTCTGCCTCTACAAAGATACCTTCTGGCCCAAGTAGGCTTCAAGCACATCTACATGTCGGAAAGAAGGAAGGGGGTTATGCCCATAAAGGGCACATGCCAGTTGTCTGTCCCTCTTGAGTAGCCTGCCCAGAACTGAACTCCCAGAGGACCACCCATCATTCAAGGGAGCTGCTAGTTGGTCCCATTGCTGCCAGAGTAGAACTGGCGAATCCTGGATACTGGGTAGGCAGCCAGCAGTCTCTGCCATGGGACTCTAACACTTTTATTGTCCGAGGACCCCACCTCAAGGGAGAAACTGAAATCCAGATGGATAATCATCTGGAGCAAAGAACATTGGAGAGAGAGAGAGTGGTGAAAAGCAGAGAGGAAAAGGCGGCAGCTCTCCTATGAATCCCACAGAACCAGCACCTAGTGACAGAACTGACCAAGATTCTTTCAATCCTGTGATTAAAATTTCATGAAACATCCTTCAAGGTAAACCACTACAGAGAGAGTATGTTTTTATCAGCAGCACTGGTTCTCATGTATGTAGAAAAGCAAATATCACTAAGGCAGACACCTCTGACAGATAAAATGGGGGACAGCTGCTTAGCATTCTTTGAATTAGAGGAAATTTAAATTTTACAATATCATCAAAGAACTCCATGCTGATTCAGATTTTTAAGATTCTAACCAGTATTAAGTACTCTATCATTCAACACAAATATTAGGAAATAATATTTCCCCTAATTTTTCTGTTATCAATGTCAATTTGACAAGAATGATGAAGCTAACAGGATTCTGGTTAACAAAACAACTTGATGTTTTTTATTGACAGTTTCTCTCTTTTTATGTGTGCTTATATCTTTATTTCCAAAAAAGAATTTAGTGTGACCTTTTATAGTAACGAAAATAGCTGATACCTTGACAGTCCCCAACATAAATATTAACTAGAAAAAACATTTAATCAAATATGGCAGTAAACTGGAATCTTTCCATTATTGCTTTGATAAGACAATGTTTGTTTCACAAAAATTATTGTCTATTTCTTCTAAATAGGATAAATACTAAGATTTTTTTTTCTAGAGATTGTTCCTATATGTTGAGTTGATAATTGTATTGCTATCTTTATTAAATAAAAACAAAAAATGTAACTATAAAGCTTAGTTTGCCATTTTCCACTGTATAATTTATTCACATTTACTTAAAACTCCATATTCCTTTTTATATAGTTGTATGTCAAAAAATAGTGACTAGGTTTTATAGCTTACTTAAAATATAAGTGAGAAAAACATAGACATTTGCCATATCAATGGCTGTTTTTAATCTTTTTTTTTAAAGAAATGTTATAATTTAAAAAGAGTTCCAAGAAATTTGATAGAATTCCCAGCAATAATCATTTCTAAAACGTATGAGATTTGAAACATAATTATAAAAGGCTTTAAAAACCCAAATGATTCATTCTTACTTTTTCTTGTTTACAAAAATCCAGACAATTTGTCACATCAAGAAAGTTCGGCAAGCTGTGGCAGCTGCAGCCTTAGTCGTCCTCAGAATCACTATCCCTCCTCAGGGGGACAGAGCACCGCACTGAGGACAGCAATGTGTCTTCAATCAGTTTCTTAGGGTTCTCCTCCAGGTCTGTCTTGACTGCTCCAGACTCAGACAGTTTCCACTCCAGCTCTGTATGACCAAGAAAAAGCAAATCACCTAAAGCACCATGGGCACTGCTCCCTGCACCCTTAGTCCACTAAGCCACAGTTTTTGTAAGCAGAAAATACAATTATCAAAATGACGACAATTTGATTTTAATACAATTTTAAGGTACCTAAAAGAAAGGGGGAAAAAAATCACACCTTTAAGAAAGAAAATACAAAATACTTTCAAACATGTTTTTAGAAGGATGAGATCAAATGAGGTATTATAGAAACTTGAACCTATATGGAAATTAAAATAAAATACAAAGAATAAACCTATCCTCTAATGACTGCAGTTTCCCAGGTTGGACAATTTCCTGGGCAAGAAATCAGCATGAAACATTTAAAGGAAATAATTTCTACAGGTCTGCTGGCAATCTAATCGTTAAATCTAATTTTAGTTAATAAAAGGAAATTCTTCAGCCTCAAGTCCAATACCCCAATCTAGGGTCAAAGGATAAATGTATGATGATACCCTAGAATTGATAACATTTGTTCTAAGTAGTAAAAAAAATAAAATAAAATACCAGAAAGTAAAGAATCAGTGACTAAAGAATCAGTGACTGAAGACTCAGTTCCCATATTTCACTGAAACTCCACATGGTGTGAGACCTTGTGAAGCAAAATTAAGTGATGTATTTTTCCACTGCAGAGAAGAACACAGGCTGAACTAAGGGACAACTCAAGAAATGCTAAAACAAGTATCTTGGCTTAAAGGCAGATAAATGCAGAGATGTTCTGCTAATTGGGTACTTCTATTAAACTGTGACAACAGATTTTATTGAAGTCATATTTTAACCGATTGTATTAAAGTACTCCATGAAACAGAGTAGAATGGTGGCACCAGGGATTGGGGGTAAATGGGAAGACATTGGTCAAAGGGTACCAACTTTTAGTTATAAGATGGATAAGTTCTGGAGACCTAATGTACAGCATGGCGACTATAGTTAATAATCATGTATTGTATACTTGAAATTTGCTAGGAGAGTAGATCTTAAGTATTCTCACACAAAAAGAAAAAGGATAACTTGTGAGGTGATGGATGTGGTAATTAGTTTGATTGTGATCATTTCACATTGTATATCAAATCATCATGTTGTATACCTTATATATACACATTTTTGTCAATCACTTCAATAATGCTGGGGGTAGGGAGAGAGAAATACCACCACTATTTTCAGCTCTAGGTGGGTACTTAGGTTCAATGTTATGCAAACTCAACAAGCTTTTTTAAAAAAACCAAAAAACAAGAATTCTGATTCTTGACTCAAGAAAATATTTAAATACTATGTTTCTATATCCACACATACACACACACATATATAAGTATATATACTTAATGCTAATGTTCATTTACACACAGCATCATTTTATGTAAGTTCACTAGTCCTCAACCAAGACTTTTTTTCTAGAAATAAAGACTATAAGTACGATTATACATCTATCTCCCTCCCCTAATGGTACATTCAAAAAAAGTCATAATAAGAGGGAAATATATTTAGTTTGAAATGCAATATGCCCTTGAACATTGGAAAAATGTTTAACTGATGTATCTCATATGTGTATGTATGTTTATACTCGTCCCAGTTGAATACCTTAGTGGTATAGTATTAAAGTCATGTTTAAAAATATGCTTTTGAAGCCTAGTAAAGCATAGTTGAATGTATTATTTCAGTAAAGAGATAAAGAATTTTAGTTGGTGGGAAAGCCTCTGGCCTCAAGTTCTCTTCCACATTACGTGTAGATACATATTTTGACACTTCCATGTGTAATAGATCAAAAGGAATAAACAAATACATCCTTCTGAGTTAAGAGGCAGAATTAAATAAAATTTTAATTTAAATTTAAAAGCTACTAATATATTCAACTGAAAAATATTTCTATAAATTTATATAACAGCATCCGTCACTAATATGTTCATATGAATTAAATAAAAAGTGAGTGCTATGATCTTGAACTACAACTTAAAACACCCAACTGTAGAGGCAAATAAAATATATTTGACATTAATATTAAATATATATATATTTAAGTCCATTGTGCCTTCCTTTAACTGAGGAATTATTAGAGCCCAGTTGTAACTGCTCCTTATTATTTGCCTAAGATGAAAGATTAAATGTTCTTCCTCCCTTTTAACAATCACACATACACAGGCAAAGGTGAACTTGACAAAGCATCACAGTACTTGTCTAGGAAACAAGCACTCTCTCCACCAGAACAGAAATGTTCCCTCCCCACCTCTCACATGCCCATCTCCAGAGCCCCTTACCATCTCTGGTCAGGTTCATGCCGCCAAACACCAGAGGACCAATAAACTGAGCCTTGATATCACCTTCGAGGTAAACAAATATCGTGGGCAGATTCCTATCAGGATAATTGGGTATGCAGGTTGTTGAAATGGCTTTGATAAATTTGACATCAGGAAACTTCCTGGCAAGTCCACTGAGATGTTGATTTATCAGGGCACAAAGGGGAATCCTATAAAATAGAAAGAAAAAAATAGAAGCAATTGTGATTGCTCAGAAAGCTCAACTACCCTTTTACCCTATGTAAAGCCTCATAACAGCTTCATGAATGATTCTGCTGCTAGCTAAGATGAATTAATATTTTTTCAAAATTTTTCTAATATGTTCAGAGAAAGTGAAGAACTCAAAATCCAAAGTCCAATTTATTTTGAGACAAAAATAAGTCAGAAAAACAGCTTCAATGTAAAAGATAACTGCTATGCCTTTCTGTAAGGTTGAATGATAGAATATCAAAGATTTAGAATGTATGAATGTGTGAACTATGTCAGAAAGCAATTTCCTGCTTTAAAGACATTCCTAGACAAACACTGGCTCTATAGTTTAAGAACAGGACTGGGCATCACTCAGCACAGGCAATTACCATAAAGGCCAACCTCACCATCTACAAGAGAGATTGCTTACATGGAATTCTGAAATGCCAGAGTTCCTCTAGAGAGATAAATAACTTAGGAATTCTCTTTCAAAAAAAGGAAAAGTCTTCATTGGTACACTTTAACAGGGACACTTGTATCAGTGACAAATATTAATTTGAAAGTCTTGAGATGAAAATTAGGCAATAAGGTTTGGGCAAGCCAGCAACAAACACACATAACTTGGTACCCCCCCAAAAAACAAAAACAAAAACAAACCCCTCCAATATGGATTAAGCCTGAAATGTTCAAGACATAAATTCAAATTAACATTTTATAGACGGTGTGGAAGATCAGCTCACCCTTGTTTGTAAAGGTGCAAGACTACCCACAAGCCCTCACCGGCTTTGGTAACTTCTTGAACATAATCCTTTCCTGAGATCTCCAAAACTTCTCCAAATTTATTCTTCAGTTTAGTTGCTTTCCACTCAGCCAGTCTTTGCTGCCTGCACAACAGGAGAGAAAGATCTTACATAGATATACACATAAGCATGTGCACATGCATATACATCTTTCAGAAAGCAATCCTTTTAACAGTCCAGGTTTATTTATTTCTCATGGCAAGAGTGTAAGACCAGTTTGTTGACATTTGCAATATTGCTATTATAGTCCTTTCCAAAAGTTATCTCAGCTGGAAAATTCATTTTTCAAGTAAACGCATTCTGTTACAACACACACACACACAAAACAAACTATCTCTCCGGGTGGTACTAACCTGTACATTTCAATAGCACGTTCATCCTCCTCATTAAATTCATCTTCATGATCTTCCAGCTCTTCCAAAGTCATATCTTCATATGTTTTCACTGAATTTAGTTATGTTGACAAAGAGCAAAAAATTTAAAAAGGTGAACAAACATGCATTTTGCTTTTTTCCCCTTTGCTTTTCTCCTAAAGGTGTGTACACAACACAAAAACTGTAACCCACCAAAAAAAAAAAAAAAAAAAAAAATTCCTTAAGGAATTCCTTAGGCTAAGAAGTTGAGGGTGTTTTGAAAAGATAGGCCTATGTTGATTTCTGCAGACTTGACTGTCTCACCTCCACACAATAATAATGTATGAATGAGAAGTTTCCCAAGTTTATAAAACAAGAGATTTGCCTGAAGTCACCTGGTCCAATCCTCAAGTACAAGAATAGTTCTCATATCATCCAAGGAGACAGGACACTGTCCAGTGTCCTCCCCAGGCACACCCTTCCTAGAGTTAAAGGTGATTATCACATATTTCTTGATCTTTTATTATGAGTGATAGGCAGCTCTATCTTTTCTTGTAACCA
>VSMD01122204.1:0-33217 GCA_008750895.1 Mirza zaza
GTTCCTATCTCTCTGCATCCACACCAGCATTTGTTGTTTTGGGACTTTCTGATAAAAGCGATTCTCACTGGAGTTAAATGTTATCTCATTAAGGTTTTGATTTGTATTACCCTGATGATTAGAAACGCTGAGCATTTTTTCATATGTTTGTTGGCCATTAGTCTATATTCTTCTGAACAGCTTCTGTTCATGTCTTTTGCCCACTTTTTAATAGAGTTGTTTTTCTTGCTGATTCTCCGGAGTTCTATATAGATTCTAGTTATCAGCCCTTTATATAAATGCTTTTAATAAAAAGGAAAGAGTAGCATTGTAATGGAAGGCACTGGTTTAAGTTCACACAAGCATCACTACACCAAATTTGTAGAAGAATGTTTGTTACTCAACCTGCATTCCTTGGTCAAACTCCTAGCCTTGGTTATAGAAAGTGTGTTGAAATATTTCCTTTGTATTTCAATGATTTTATATAACCTTTAGTTAGTCTCAGAACCTGAATAATAGGCAATATTTACTCTATAACATGTACAATTATATGTTTTAAAAATTAAAATGCTCTTCAGTGATGATTCCTGTTGTGTTCTTTTTTGTTTTCTTAAATGAGCTGTGTATTACTGCTATCTTTTTAAAAATAGCCACACCTTTCTTCAATCCTTCATAAGACAAAGCTATTTGAGCAGTAGGTCTTGACTTTTAACATTTACTAGAGCATCCTGTTTGCATCTTGGTGACACAATTTCATCAAGAAAAACATTTAGAGAAGGTTTTCTTCTTTCTTTTTATGTACTTTTCCAGCTAGGTTTTAGATTTACAAAGATCCACAAATCTAAATAAGAATTCTATCAAACTAAGGCTGCATTTTAGCATCACTATAGGGTTGGATTTTTGTTTTTTTGTTTTTTACTTCAACTGCAAGAACAATGAGAATCCCTGCCCAAATTCACCTAAATGAAATCCATACTTACATATAGGTTAATCTAAAATGTATGACCTTAAATAATATTCAAGAAAAGCCACCGAACAATTTTAACTTGAGAATTTTATGCTTTGCATGTTGCTAGGTTTTATATGAATATTAAAACAAAAACAAAGAACTCTCCTGAAACACTGTTTATGAGACATTTGCAATCTTATGAGGCCTAAAATAAAATATGAAAAGATATTGCAAAAGGCAGCATTAAAAGGAACAATGGAAATGCATGATGTAACCAGTAATTTCACTTATATTTGGAGTTCTGTGAAGGCAATGCAATCAGGCAGACTCTACAGACAGAACTCAGCTGCGTAGGAAGACAGAAAGGGTGGAGGGTATAGTGAGGAACAGGTGAAGTCAGGCATAAAGACAGAACATGGACCTGGGGCCCAGCTCCCAGTTCTACTCTTGCTGGGATTTTGCCCTGTATGGGTAACTTCTCTAGGACTCATCTATTTTATTCCTTCTCTCCATATGTCATACACAAAAAGATTTGAGGAGCTATTACAAAGGAATGGACTTCAGAGAAAGACAAAGTAGGCACATGTGTAATGACATCATTTAAGAATCTAACTGCAGAGCTTTCTGAAGTGCTTTTTGATTAGGTGACCTGTTTCCTCATGTGTTTGTTTTTGAACAAATCAAGTAAATATTGACTAATACAAAGACATTTTAAGGAAAAGATAATTAGTGGAGATGTGGATATGTCGCATTTGAGTTTTCACCACCAAATTAAATGGTGGCTTAGAGAATTGGAGACGTTTATTAAACCATTTTATCTACAGTTAGATTTGCAGAGAGGGTAAATTTATTATGTATGAAGAAATGTAAGTTATATGATGTTAATATTTTCTATAAGATTCATGGCATCAATAGATTGTGCTTTTTTGCACTTCTTTTCATATCCAAGCATATTGAGATTTAAGACATTTTCCTAATTGAAGCTTTAAACATTTCAAAAGAATAACATAGCATTACCATTCATTATCTTGAATACAAAGGTATAAATACATGTGAAATGTCTCCATTAAAAAGCAATATTTGGAAAAGTTAAGAAACACAGGAAGTATAGCCATGGATTTAATAAAAACAAGGTCTAAGATTTATATATCAGTTTATTATTTAAAGGGTTCTAGTATATTCTGTTATTGTTCATGACTCAGAGGAAACTTTAAATTTGACAAATACGCTTTTTTCCCTAAATTGGGAAACTTGGACCCAGACAAGTTGGATGACTAGATGCTGAATGCCTAATTAGGGCAAATCAGGGACAAAGTGACAAGCTCTTCCACTCCCCTTAGTGGAGAATCAAATTTTCAGTTAGAAATAAAGATTTTCCACTTAGGCATAATACATCATATTTTTGATGTTACACATTACATATGTAAATATCAAATTTAAAAGGTTGATAGGCAACTTTTACTATACCACAATTTGGGCACACATTTGATTTCTGGCCTATTTATTACATGGCATATCATGCCTGCATATTTGACCTCTCTCTTCATTTATAGTTCTATAAATTTTGATAAAATCGGTATTATCTTTGGTCATTCATTCTCCCAAATCATGCTTCTATTGTGGTTGTTAGCATGCAACGGTCCTCTGCAGTTTTAATATAAGTAATTAAAAAGTTTGAATGACAGTGTTTACTAAAAGAAATGAAAGATTGGTCGGCTATAGTGCATGCCATTTCCATAGCCATGACTAAACTGCCACGGGTCTTGAAAAGGAGAATTTTTTTCATGTAATTTGACTCTTTTTTACAGTCACTTGCATATTTTCACATAGATGTGAAAAGGAAAAAAACCAAGTTAAGATGTACAGCTGATTTTTATCAAAACCTTTAAGATTCGGAAATCTATATCAAAAATGGAAAAGTTAAAATGAATTTGAATCTTTCTTATATAGAACAATCTTATATAGAACAATTTGAATCTTTCTTCATAATTCTTCATTTAGACAAATATTACACAATAAGCACTTTGCAGATACATGAAAATGCCAACCAAATTTATCATTGAAACACTGAAAAATCAATTTACAACTTGTGACTTTCATGTTGCTATTAAATCTCCCTTAGTATTTAAGATTTATATATATTCTTAGAAGAATAAGAGTTATTATTATTCCTCTTATTATTATTAAATAGCATTTATACATCTCACAAAGCTTTATGTTCATTAAAGTTAACACCAATAAAATAGAATGTTAAACCTATGGTGCTACTTTTAAAGTTTCTGTGCTATAAATTGTACAAAGATACAGCAAAGAGTTAGAATTTTTTATCGTAAGTCATCCACAATGTTAATTTTAGAATAATCTAAACATCACTGAAATTTTAATAATTAAAAATTTCCCATCATGTGTACTAAATATTTCTTCTAGCTCAGACAATAGTTCAGATTATCTAAGGGGGGAACAAAAGCTTTTCTGTAAAGTGCCAGATAGTAAATATTTTAGACTTTGCAGGCTTCATGCTTCTCTATTCCATATCATTCTCCATTTTTTTCTTTTTTTAACAAGACTTGAAATTTAAGAACTATTCTTAGCTCACAAATTTTGTAAGAACAAGCATGGACCATAGTTTGCCCATGGGCTACAGTTTGCCAGGCCCTGGTCTATGAGGGTCTTTGAAATTACTAATTCCTCTTCTCAATTCAGATAGGATGCAAAAGTCTAAAGCCATTGGAAGATTTTCCAGCCTTTACATGGCATTTAAAAACCAGTAAACTTTGGAAAAGCATTTTGTAAGCCCTTGGAGCCTATAATTTATCAGACTGTAGAAAAATACATCAGGATTTAGAAGTAGTCTGTGTTTGATGCATGAGCTAACATTTTCCCTCAAATTTACAAAGATGGGGTCTGAAGTGTAACTTATGAAGTATTTTATGAAGAGAATAAGCATATTTAGTCCTCATTAAAACCTCACTTTTCAAGAGACCTTATATAAAAGATCACAAGCTCCTGTAGCAAAGGAATGAGACTCTGTATCTTAGTGTGAAGGTATTGCTTAAGACTAAAAAAAAAGGTGCCTAAAACACTTAGCTGTTGTGTAAGTAAACGTAGGAAGATCTTTTAGTATCGCTGACAACAGTCTCATAAGTGGGAAATTGCGTGAAGAAAACAACAACACGAATATTTCCTAAAGTGAGAAATTTTATTTTCTTAAAATATAAAATGTCACTGCTCACATTAAACACACATATTGATTATTCTCTAAGTAAATGTCATAAACCTGTGATCACTATAATCACTTCTCTTTAAGTGAAATTTTATTTCTTGCTGGATTTTTAGATTTTATTTTCCCCATGCCAGCAACTTGCATCAAAATGTAGAAATAGATTTTCCATTTTGCAGCTTGGTATGAGTTTCCAGGGCGAGTTATACTCCCTGCTGGAGCAGGAAGAAAAGAAGAACCTTCATAAAACACCATATCTGTTAACTCCCAGTCTGGCCTCTTCACCCAGAGTAGTGAGTTCACCATCTTTGTCTGGCTGGACACACACATCCTTCCTGCAGGACTCAACTCAGACACTTCCTGACACTAGGGACCTTCTCTGACCTCTACCCTCAACCCCCCACCATCCAGTAGGGTGTCTCAGAGCATCCTACTTTTTTATTCCTTTTACTTAATTGTAATTACTTCATTATGTTCTTTATTATCTACCTGCTTCAGAAGCAGGTAAGTTAGCTTTGAAGTTTTAGATCATGCATCCTTGGTTCCTCTGTATCCGATGCCCCTAGCACAGTGGTTCATGGTCAATAAACTTGATTACATAAATGAATATAAATGTACATTCCCAGACTCCCAACCATTTACATTTCATAGGTTCTTGTTATTTCTGGATGCATCAAAAACCAGTTTAGTCACCATTTATGGTTAAAAACCCTATGTTTGGTAATATCTTACAGAAAAAAAAATAGAGCATGCTAGTCTGTCTCAAAAAGATAGCAGGGTAGTGAAAAAAGTTTTCCCAGAAATATGGGGATGTCATTATAATTATGCAAAATGGCTGGGAATCTCAGAGATCAAGGGATAAAAAGAAAACAATCATGTAAAACTTAGGGGAAAAGTGCTAGGAGTGATGAGAAGATTAATCCCCTTCCCATCGAATCTAGGTTATTCAAATAGGTAATTAACTTGAACTCTGCCAAAAAAAATTCTCATCTTTTATTATAAAACCATGACAAACATTATGGGACAAATGTCAAAATGTCCCACATATATGAGCATCAATACTCTCTCTGGACACTGTTGCTTTGACCCAATTAAATACATCTTGTCCTTTTAAGTTTTTCACCACTATGAAAGCATTTTAGAATTATTTTACTAGAAGCATTAATTAAGAACAGCATTATTTTGTAAACAAATCTGGCTTTGAAAAACAGTAAAGTAAAATCTAAAAAATCTAAAAAAGATTCTTGAATCTTTACCTTTATTTGTTTATGAGGGTGACATGATGATGGTCTTCTGTAAGTTTTTATCATTTGTGCTCATTTGCTCTCAGCCTACCCAACAGTTGGGCTGTATTTTTGATGGCTTCATGGCCTCCCATAGTTTATTTCTCTGCAATCTAAGTCTCTGGAGTAAGAATCTTGGATTCTTCTCTTCCTCTTTTCCCTCTTTCTTGCCCTCTTCCTGCCTTTTCCTTCCTTCCATTTATCTTTCCTTTCTTCCTCTCTCTCTCTTTCTTTCCTTCCTTCCTTCTTTCCTTCCTTCCTTTCTTTTTGACTTCTTTCTAGTAATTTAACATAATACATGATTGCTTTTTGCTCACGTTACATTTCAGTATGGAAAGAAGGCAGCAGAGGAGCTCTGTTCCACATAACCATTCAGGGACCCAGGATCATTTTGTCTGGTTCTCAAGTTCACCACAGAAATAAAAGAGAACCATGGAGGAATGTACTTAGGGGTTTATGGCTAGATTAGACCTAGAGGATATCACTTTTGCATACATTCTATTGGTCGTGTACCTCACTGGTCTTAACCTTGGTACCCAAGAAACTGGGAAGTGCACCACAGAAGGAGAGGGAAACAGGTTTGATTAATGCGCAGTGAGGTTACATGATACTCATGCATTTTTGAAATCCTGTGCTTGTCTATGCCATAGCACTTATTATACTGGATAGTAAAATCACACAAGTTCACTTTTTGGTCTCTCAACTAAATTTCACACTGTGTAGGGAACAATGTGTCATTTTAAAAAATTGATAATAATTTTGATACAGTGAACTGCAAAGATCTTAAGTGTGTAGTTTGATCAGTTTTGAGAAATGCATTCACCTGTGCAATCCCCATACATTTTCAAGATATAGAACATTTCTACTACTCTGGAAATTTCCCTTACTAATCCCCGCAGTCCATACACTTCTCAATTAATACCACTCTCCACCCTATGCAGCCACTGTTCTGATTTCTATTATCATAGCTAAGCTTTGCTTTTTCTTGAAATTCATAACAAAGGAATCAAACTCCACGTTTCTCCATGTAGTAACCCAATAGTTCATTTTCTTATTTTTTTGTTTGTTTGTTTGTTTTGTTTTGTTTTGTTTTTGGAGGGGATTCTTTCTGTTTGTTTGTATTTGCTGAGTGGTATTTAATTGTATTAACGTACTTCAGTTTGTTTATCCATATTTGTGTTGATGAACAAATCAATACAAATATGATTGTTTTGATGGAGATGTTTCAGGTTTTTTGCCATTATGAATAAAATTGCTATGAACACTTGTGTCAATGCCTAGGAGAAGAATTTCTGGATTATAGGGTAGATGCAGGTTTAAATTTTTAAGAAACTGATAAGTCATTTTTCATAATGGTTGTAGCATTAGGCACCTATTGTAAACTTTATGCATCTATATTATTTTTCTCTCCAAACTTCCCTCAATATTTTCATTATTCTACTTGTCAAGCCATAAAAAAGCACAAAAATAATTAGATAAATGCTATCAAATTTTTGATATTTGAAATAAATATGTAGATAAATATGTTTTCAACCTTGACAATGTTAAAGTAAAACACAACAGAGGTTGGAAGGTGGAAATGAATAAAAAAAATGTGGATGAAATGATGAGATACATCATATACTCATCTTTCAAGTAAGGAATGAAAAGATATTACCATAGTTTGATAGAAGAGCAAGTGACTTTAAGTATATTATTAAATGCAACAAAATTAACCAATAGAGAATTAAAACATCTTATATAATTTCTAAAAATAGGTCAGTTGAGTGGAAAAGTTAGCTAACTACTAATTGATCTACAAGGAAGTCAGTAGACAGTAGGTAATTTCTAAGTTGATAAGTGAACTGTTATATACATATATAGGAAGAGTAGAATGGGGCATAGGGAGATATAGGAAAGAGAACTGCTTTTTAAATTAAATTATTTATGTACTACTTGGTTAAAAATATTTGTTCATATACTACTTTGATAAAAATTTTAAAAAGCAACAATTTGTGTGGGGGGGATTGTGTCTAAAATTTAGTGGTAAGATTCCTGGCAGACTACCTAAATGGAGACACCATAAATTGCAAGATAAATCTCATCTGCAAAAATAAAATCCAACCAGTTGCTTGAAGAAGCAGAATGCTCCTGGTACTGAGCCCAGAAAGAAACTTCTCAAAACCCAACATAAAAGAAACTATGTTAGATAAGGAACAAAGTGTTCAACAACATCTACGTAAAAAGACAGTGATGTATTTCACAAGACATTTCTTATAGTTTTCCTCAATGTGACCCCATAGAAAAAAATGCCAAAACTGAATACAGTAAACCCAATTTTGCAGTGTAACCATTTTTTTTTTTTTTTGATGCAAGTACTCAGCTCTCCACTGACAGCCTTATTCTAGAAATTGTTTAAAGTATCTAAAGGAACATGTGGTTTGCATTGCCATTGGTTATTTTCTAAAAACACTGCTTTTCTTAAGTATTGGAAAAGTACTGATGATAGGGAATCCAAGAATATACTCTCTAGAAAGTACCTGGAGTAAATTATTTTCTAAATGGGGAACCAAATGCTTCCATAAGTATACAATCAATGAAACAATCAAGTTTTATTTAGGATGAGAATTAGTAAATTATCATTTTTAAATTTTGTCATTTCAAAATATGTAGTTCTTTATTTGGCTAGCTTTATGCCTTGAGATATTAATAATCCTGACAATACTAAATGTATTGTCTGATTTCAATGTTATTAATGGCTTTACTCTTTCTCAATTTAATATATTTATGCTTCCTACCATTTTTATATTGTGTCACACGATTACTAGCAGGTAATGTTTCTCTGAAAAACAGAGAAAGAGTGAAAGTTACTGACATTTCCTAGGTCTATAGAAGTTAACTTTTTTTATATTGGAAATAGAGTGTTTGGGTCTCATCTTTCATGGGAAGGAAAAAGCCCAACTTTTTACGTTATATTTCTCCGTTTTTCCTACTTATAGTTTTTAACTCCTTTCTATTGCAAAACTCCTCAAATAAATGGGTGGTTCTCTGCGTTTTCCTCTCTTTCTATACGCTTGTTATGTTTTAGCAGTTTGTTGATGTTGTCCTTTCTTTTGAAGCAGAAATTAGATCACTGATGATGATGCAATCAACTTCCTCTTGGTCATTTCACTTTTCTTGGGTATCTCCAATAGTCACCTTCTCCTCAGATAGTACTTATTCAAGGACTTTTCTATTTTGCATATTTCTGTTTGATCTCTGATCACTTCTCCATTATCTTCACTGGATATTCTTTCATTACCTATGGATTATTAAAAATCATACTGTTCTTTCCACTTCACAAGTGAAATGATTCACTTTCTTGTCATTAAACTTAAGTCCTATGAGGATATTTTGCTGTCAGTATCTGTTTTCTTCACTAACTGGACTTATTTTCTGATCTCCTTGGAGTCCCAATTTAAAAACACCCCACATATGTATTAACTGAACAATGGGTTAAGAAAGTGTGGTATATTCACAATTTAGTAACCAATTGGCTTCCTTCCACAGTCCATCAAGGGGCAATTCCTACTTGGGCTGTTTTATTCCTTCTTCTCATCCAAGTCTATCCTCCTTTTTTTCCCATTCTTCATAGTTCGACAGTGACTTTATGTTCTAATTCTTTCCTTAAAACTCTCTCAGGGCCAGGCCTGGTGGTTCATGCCTGTAATCTCAGCACTTTGGGAGTCTTAGTTGGGAGGATCACTTGAGTCCAGGAGTTCATGACTAGTCTGAGCAACATCGTGGGAACTCATCTTTACAAAAAGTAAAAATAAAAAAATAAATAAAAACTTAACTGGATGTGGTAGCCTGCACCTGTAGTCCCAGCTATGCAGGAGTTTAAGCAAGAGGATCACTCGAACCCAGAAATTCAAGTTTACAGTGAGCTATGATTATGTCACTGCACTCCAGCTGGGTGACAGAGTGAGACCTTGTCTCTGAGGAAAAAAAAAAAATTAAAAAACTCTTCTAATAAAACAAATCTGGTGTCCTTATTTAAAAGAAAAGAGAAAGAGAAAGTAAATCAAGAAAAGCAAAATTAAAAAAAAAAACTAAATTTCTGTTAATTCACTTACTTTTCCTACTCACTTCTTCAATTATAAAACATCTTCATATCCAATCTTCCAAGGGTATAGAGTCATTGCCCACTCTCTCCTTGTCTCCTACAATTAGTCTCCTGCACTTATGAAGCAAAATCCAAGCCTTGTCAGTTCTGACCCAACGGAACCTCTGTGGAGGAACACTTGGTATTCTTTTCTCCCTGAGTCTGTGATCTTATTTTGAATCTAAGACAGACATCACTTTCTGGTTTCTGCCTCTCAATCTCCTCCTAGGAGGTCTCTTCCTAATCCAAATACTGGAGGTTTATTCCTATATTCGTATCGCAAGCCCTAAGTTGGGTTTTGAGGTCTAGGCCAGGATTTTCAACTTTCTTTTAAGCATTTTTATTTCAATGGCTGGAAGATGTTAAAAAAAAGGGGGGGGGCTTTGCCTTTTCATCTCCAAAACTTCTTCTATTTCCTGTTTTCCCCACACTGTTAGCAGACACTGCCATCCTCCCAGTTCTCCAGTCAGAATTTTCTGTCATGTCTGTGCCTTTTCCTCATCCTCACTCACATCCACAATGTCCCAGGTGCTGGAGGTCCTGCCCCTCCTGTAATGGCATTCCACTCGTGTGGCCACTGTGCTTCGCCAACCAACCCTCCTTCTCCCCTAACATCTCTGTGAATGCTCCCTGCTTCCAGTCTATTTATTCTTCAATTGACTTCATACACTACCCAAAGGGGGATCTTTATAAATTAAAATCTCAATCTGTGAGAACCTAATTACTTAACCCAAAGTATAGACACAGGTTGCCTTTGTTTACATGCTGCCAACTCAATAAATAGAAAAGAATAATTTACACAGTTTTCACCCTTTGTTCTGTTTATAGGATGTTAAATGAGTCACTTAACAGATTCTTTTCAACAAATTAACATAATTGACTTAACTGAACAACTAAGTTTTTTGTATTGGTGTCACCCTTATACAACCATAGGGTTGTTTTAGCTAGAACCTGAGACAAGTATCTGGTTATAGCTTCTGATTTACAGAAAATCTATACTGCAGGGTCGAACTGTAATGCTTTCTTGTATAGTTGAAAGATTATCCATTTCTTGTGCAATGTAATGGGTATTTCTAGAGCTACGCTATATTCCCCTGTACATATGAAAATTTCATTTGCCTTCTGAATTGAAATTAAATTTAAAAGTTTAAATGGATGACCACCACTTGAACATCTCAACGCATTTTCCTCTACTAAGTCGGGGAGAGAGAGTCGCAGGTAGGATACGGAGCACACTGAAGATAAGTAAGTATTCTGATTACAAGCTAATATAGCAAAATTTTATCCAGAGCAAGTTTTTATTGTTACTGTTTTGTTTGGTTTCTCCCTGGACCGATCAGGTGTGATAGATGTGGGTTCACAATAACTTTATGATGTTTTTCTTTCTTTTTTTATTTTTTTATAGCATCGAGACAGCTAATAAGCAGTTGGTTTTGTTAGCCAATTATATACAACCAGGGATTCTGGGGAATAAAAAATTAGAAAGCTTATTTTGAATCTGCCCTAGGATTTACTGTCGAAAAATAAAAATATAAAAGCAAGCTTTAATAGCTGTTAGATTATTTTGAGACTACAACAGTGTAATTCAAGTCTATTTTATTCAACATGTTTTTGGAAAATATCCTATGGAACTATCTAGAAGGAAGGTAGTTAACATGACAGCATCCTGGGAAGAAATAAAAAGAAAATGAAGTAAAACCTCTAACAGAAAAAAAGAAATCACAAGAATAAACCAAATATTATTTGAGGCTATGTACTAATTTCCATATTTAACTATTTTGTAAGTATGAAGAAAACATTTCTTGAATTACATAAATGAAATTCTAAGATATTTTATAAATGTTAACAAGAAATTAAATCAATGCACCATGCACATATCATTCATAATATGGTTTTCAGAGTTATTTTGTTCATGTAATAAGCAAACAAAATCATACTTTGGGCTCCTGTCATGTTATTTATGTAGCTTTGATATTAGTATTCTATTATCACTTCTTTCTACTCAGAAATGATATATGTATATGTTTTACAACATCTATATATTGTGGTGGTTTCATATATAGCTCAGAATCCTATCATCAATTTTGTATTCATGAAGAATTTCTAAGCAATGTAAATACATTTAGGTTTTCAAGGTATAAGATGTCAAACAACATGTACATTGAGCTGAGACATATACATGTCATGTATACACACGCATACACAATGAGAGAGACAGGAACTCTAAATCACATAACAACCTGTAAGTTTCATGCGTTTTGCCTTTAGTTCTTTTTTATTATTTTGAAATAATTTTAGGCTTACATATTAGTTCCAAAAATAGTTAAGAGAGTTCCTATGTACCTTTCCCCTGCCTCTTCTGATGATAACATCCTACCCAATAATGGTGCAATCATCAAAGCCAGTAAACTGACATTGGCACACTATAATTAATTACAGAGTTTATTCTGATTTTACTAGTTTTTATGTACCCATTTTTTTGGTAATCAAATGTTTTGTTTATTTATTTTTATTTTTATTTCAGTATATTATGGGGGTACAAATGTTAAGCTTACATATATTGCCCATCCCCTTCTCCTCCCTCGAGTCACAGCTTCAAGCATGACCATCCCCCAAATGTTGCACATCTCACTCATTGTGTTTGTATATATCCACCCCCTCCTTCCCCCTCCCACCCACCCAACACTCGATAAATATTATTCCTATATGTCCACTTAGGTGTTGATCCGTTAATACCAGTTTGCTGATGAGTCCATGTGGTGCTTGTTTTTCCATTCTTGAGATACTTCACTTAGTCAAATGGGTTCCAGCTCTATCCAGGAAAATACAAGAGGTGCTATATCACCATTGTTTCTTAAAGCTGAATAGTACTCCATGGTATACATATACCACATTTTATTAATCCACTTGTGAATTGATGGGCACTTGGGTTGTTTCTACAACTTTGCAATTGTGAATTGAGCTGCTATAAACATTTGAGTGCAGGTGTCTTTTTTATAAAGTGACTTTTGATCTTTTGAGTAGATGCCCAGTATTGGAATTGCTGGATCAAATGGTAGATCCACTTGTATCCCTTTAAGGTATCTACATATTGCTTTCCACAGAGGTTGAACTGGTTTGCAGTCCCACCAGCAGTATAGGAGTGTTCCTATCTCTCCGCATCCACGCCAGCATTTATTGTTTGGGGACTTTTGATAATGGCCATTCTTACTGGAGATAAGTGATATCTCATTGCAGTTTTGATTTGCATTTCCCCGATGATTCAAGATGTTGCATGTGTATATACAAGTTTTACCACTGTATAGATTTATGTATCCACCACTACAGTTATGGTATAGATGTTTCATTACTCAAAAATATTAGTAATTCTCTCCTTAATTTTAAACTTAACAACACAAATTAATAGAACGTGGTTACAAACTCCAGTTTGGCTTTCATTCCTAAATCCAGTCATCGCTGTAGTTTATATTATTTTATTTCTTGCCAATGTTGAGCTAATTTGTGACTGTCGTTGGATTAGATAGTAGACACTTAATGTTAATAATAAGTGTATAAAGAAAACGAAAGAGACTATCTAAAGACCATGACTAAGTTCTCAATGAGACAGGGTGTTGCCTGCTGAGTTTAAACTGAAGTCAGAGTAGGAGACTGGGGAGAAAACAGAGGAGAATGATCGTAACTTATCTTCGGTTTGGCCCTATAAACTACATATGCAAATTAGGAAACCAAGTGTGTATGTATGGGGGGGAGACCTATGGGAATGATAAGCTTTTTTTTTTTTCAGTCATTTTAATGTGAAAACCAAACAGCTTTGACACAATTTTATCTCCAGCTGTGACTGCAGGTGACTCAGAGGGCAGCTGGCTGAAACATAATGGCCAATGAGGGCAGAAGCATAGAAGTCATAGTGGGTGACCAGGAGTTATAGCAGGAGAGTGGCAGGTCCCAGTAGAACAATGTAGCGATGAATGAAAACTCTAGCTAGTGAGTACAACAGATTAGTGGTTGCTAAGGGTTAAGAAGGAATAGGCGTGGAAGGGAAGCAGGTGTGTCTGTAAAAAGGCAACAAGAAGGATCCTTGCTGTGGTGAAAATATTTTGCATCTTTACGGTATCAATGTCAACATCCTGGTTGGGATGCTGTACTCTAGTTTTATAAGATGCCATTGGGGAAAACTGGATAAAAAGTATACATGGCATTTCTCTGCAGTATTTCTTACAAATGCAGGTGAATCTATGCCACAATAAAAAATTAAAAGATCATATGCTAAGCATCAAAAATAGCTCTTTGTACTAAAATCTGCGTTTTATAGTTGATTTATTTTTGGTCTTAAAATGACATAAAATTTCTAAACAAACTTTGGCATATATTGGGGAGAGAAACAAATGTGAAATTGCAAACTCCTCTTCAGAGGGGGAAAGTAGCAGTTGCCTTCCCCACCTTCATCTCAGGCTGTTTCCTCTTTTAATACCCCTAAAGTTAAATGACATAAGGACCTGAAAGTTTCACTCCTTTAACCAGAAGTTTATCATAAGGCAAGGAACACAGCACCCTGCACCATGACAGTCAGGGGTGTGGAAACTTTGTTTAAACCATCTCTGCAAATTGACTACAAGTTAGGATTCATGATTCCAATTCCACAGGTGACAAACTGGTAAACTCTGCTATAAAGAGTATGTATACAAAATATAATTAGAAACATGCAAGGTGATTATCAATAGCATGTTTGATAAATATGATAAAAATTTATTTGATTACTAAAATAAAAATATGCCAAGAATTCTATATCATTTTTCTAATTTGAAAAAAAAGGCAAAATTCCAAAAAAATGAAATTCTAATCATGATAATCTTAGTGTAAATATTGTGTTATAGATACAAGGACAAATAAGTTGATTGTGTGTTTTCTTAATAAAAACATGCTAACAAAAAAAATTCTCCATAGATATTATTTGATATTTGGGTTAATAATGAAAAAAATAGAAAACATATACACGTGTGTGTGTGTGTATAATGTATATTTTATATTTATATGCAACCCTTATGCATAGTGAAAACGCAGACCAGTTGGGAAATTTTTCAATAAGATATGGATATGGAGAAGTGGAAAGTGGGCTCAATTTAGTGTAATTTTCTAAGGGAGAGTAAGAACGAAGTGGTTCATATTTGTATTTGTGGAATAGTGAACTTGTTACAGCTGAGGACAGAACTAAGAGACATTGTAGATTATTCCTGGCAGGCAGTGACTTACTGAGCTTTTACAATGAAACCAGACTAAAGAAATGGAATGGGAGCTTTCTCCCGCTTTAGTAAAAGACAGTGTTTCTACGAGTCTCTGTAATTTTGGTCACCAAATAGCAACAGAAAAATAACAGAACTCTGGAAGGTCTAGATAGGGTCTAGAGCCGAAATGGTCGAAAGAATATTGAATATTTTGTATAAAAATAAGAAACATTTAAAAGCTATTAATCTGATTTTAAAAGATGAAAAAAAATGAGGAGATAAAATAGGTTGCAAAGCCATACCCCAAATTAATAAATTATCATGAGTATTTTATTTCTAATAATCATTCATCATCAGTGTTTAGTGGATGGGTATCTTTCATGGTGTGCTGAAGAGTTCTTTCTTTAATGCTCTGTGGTCAAAACTTCATGTATATTTGATGAAGGCAAACAAGATATAGTCATCCTATTTTCAAGAAATGTAAAGCTTAGGAAAACATCAAAATATTACATGACTGAGGAAATAATTGAAGATAATAAAAACCACACAGAGGCAAAATATAATAAGATCAAGTTTGGTAAATGCAAGCGTAAATATCTTAAAGTTCCAAAGTGAATTAAACGAGCAAGAGGAGGGAAGGAGGAAGGGAGCCTTGAATTGGAGAAGTTGACCCCCATTTACTGTTAGCTGCAACTTCTTCAAATGCAAAGTGAGACACATGACAACACTATTTTGACTTTAGAATGATTATTAGAAATAAAATATTCATGCCAAGGAAAATAATAGCCTCACTATATTTTATATCTGTCAAGATTGTGGTGGTTTGAAAAACATGTCATATAAAGAATTGGCTAAAAAACAAAAAAAAGCTCAAAATTTTATTCATACCTACTAAATATCTCTATAGAATGTGTAATTAAAAACAACAAAAAGGGCGTAGGTGTGATTATGACAACAGACTAGGTTCTAGAATTTTTGGATGCTCACTGAACTCATGTGACTATGTAATCAGGTGCTCATTTCAGGATTTTTGTCAGAAGTTTGCATCTATTAATATAAACCAAGGGTACTGTGCTGTCTTATTTTAGTCGCAAATGCTGAGCAATGGTAACATGAAATGCATCTTAAAAATGATATTTCTAAGAACATGGAACCACATTGTTTCTTTGCCACCCAATATTAGTGTTCTCTGGCTGACACATGCCCCACTCTATGCCTTTCTCTGTTTTCCTAGATTTATTCTGGGGGCGGGGAGGATTGGAGGGGAATGTTTAGCTGAAGCTGTATTCCAACTGCCTGATCCCTGGCACAGTTAAAAATATTTTTAAAGGCAATATTGTTTAGAAAACCTGGTGTTGATGACGCATTACTCCTGGGTCATTACAGGAAACAGCAGTTGTACTGTGCTATCTTAGTGCTCATTGTTTCCTGTCAAACTGGGCTTGCTAGGGTATATATGGATAACAACAAATGCACTAAGCATGCAGCACAATGCTGCAGACTGGTTTTCTTCTCCAGATGACAGCTTTAAGTGGGTCAGCTCAAATAAATGAGAGTCCCATGTAACAAGGAAACCCAGCCCAGTGGCTTTGTGAGATGTGCAATGCTCCAATATAACGCTTAATAATAACCCAACTCAAGACACACTTGCCCACGTCTACCATTCCAGGCCAGACCCTTTTATCCCCATAACCTTACTATTGTCTTATTATATCCATCCTAATTAGACATTCAGACTCCAGTTTTATACTGTTTCAATGAAGTCTACAGAATAAATATTCCAGAATAGATCATATAAAATATTCAAAAACAGTTTGCATAAATATTCAAAAGCCTTCACTGGTATTTTGGTGCTGACTATATCCCGTATGATAAAAACCTATCCTAGGGTTCAGGATCATCTACGATACGTACAAAGTCTATTTCTCGCAGTCAACATCTACCATCACCCACAGGCAGCATGTGTTTCATTTATACTTATCACTACGCTATCTTAATTCTGTTTTATGTTCTTCATTTTCTCATGCAATTTGCCATAACTGGAACCTTTCTGTCCACCTAAATCTTTTTGTAGCCAAATCTTATCTATCACTGAAGACTTTCATGAAGAACTATCTCCTTTATAACTCTATTCTGACTAGAACTAATTAGCAGTGAGCCCGCCTGGCTCTAAAACAGCATTATTATACAAAGTACTTTTTACTTTGTATTGTGAGAATTTGCACACTTGTTTTATTCTCATCTTCAGTTTGAACCATGTTGGCTTAAGACCAACCATTTTTATTTGCCTGCATTCCTTCAATCTAGACTTCTTCCTTACATATAATAGGCAAAGTGGTCACTGAGTATAAATTAATAATATCAACCATCATGATGAATATTTCAATATGGACAGCTCTACCCACTGCATCAAACACATATTTGAAATTTAACGTATTTTCCTATAAAAGGAAATCCTTTCTAGGAAAGTGAATGGATTCTGATATAGATCCCTTTTTGTTTGAGTTTAGTTTGTGTTTGTCTGATTTTGCTTTTGCCATGAATTATTTTAGTATAATGGTATTTCCAACCTGTAAGACATCTAGAGTAAAAAGCCTGTCATGATAGCTAATATTCAGTCAACTATTATACACCTGTGTTGAGTAACAGAAAGTCAAACAGTTTATAAGATGAGCACAAAGAGACAGCAAACACACCAGAGAACAGGAACGGTTACAAATGTTCTTTGACACTCAGCTAAACTAGCACATTTGAGAGAACATCATTTCTTCCTTAGCGGTACATTTTCAAATAAGCATTTCCAAGTGGTCAATGAATTCTTAGTATGACTTAGAAAATATAGGGGGTACTAGAATAACTAGTAATGATTCGCAAAAACTTTTTTTTTTGCTCTTTTGTTAAAGTGTCTTCTTTTTATCATGTATTCTTTACTTAGAGATAATTTTGATTAACTGAAAAATCTATAGTATGGAGGTCTAATTAATATTGTTAATATTGAGTAGTTGATCTTCACTTGATAATTATACAAATTATCTGTGAGCTTTTAATGTTGACTCTGCCCTTCACTGTTATTCTTAAGACACAGCTCAAAATCCTTTTTTGAAGGGGACTCCTATTGGTTAAGGAAACCAGTAGGTTCATACACACTATCTTGTGTTTGGCTTATCAAAATCTAGAAAACAACCACTCTTGTTTTAATTTCTTTAGGGACTTATTGTTCAAACATTTCACTATTTGTTTGATTGGCTCAGACAGCCAATTTTTAAAAATAAATCTTTACAATTGTGTATGAATTTCAATTTATAAATCTAAGTGTTTCCAAAGACTTTTTTTTTTTAAGCAATGGTCCTTTCTTTTTCCCCAAAGGGAAATGGGAACCCACAGTTTGTCAATCAAAAAAATTATCTAAATAAAGCATGGGTGAGGAAAAGATTTTCACCTATTTATTTTTCCTTATTCTCTTATCCCTTTCCCCATCCAAAGCAGTCACCAAATTGAAACCCTCATTATCTGTGTGATGTAGGTTAAAAGTCATTACATTGATCTCAAGCAAATAAACAAATTAACAGACATGAACAGTGCTTATTGAGGGTACATGGTGTGATGGAGTCAGGCAGGGGGCTATTACAAGACAAAGAGTCAGGTCAATATTCCATTTCACTATAACTCAGTTTTTAAGAAGAAAATGGACTTGTTTTTCAGCTCTCAAACTGGCTGAAACATTCTGTACCTAATCATTATGATTGGTACTTTTATTGTGTTTTCTGTGGAATATATAGAGAAATTAGTAAGAAAAATTATTCAAACTTGAAATTATTGCAAAAAGTTTACTGACTTCCCTATCATACTAAAGAACTGTCTAACAAATCTGGCTAAAAATTATTAATTTTCTAGGTAAATGCATCTTTTTCCCCCTCATTATTCATTATTGAAGAGAAAAAAGATTCTGCAAAGAAAGATAACTGATAGGTTAATACATTGCAAATGATTTTTTTCTGATAGAGATACTAATGGTTTCTAGCCAATAGAAATAGTGGCTCAGTTATAGATTTATTGCCTTGTAGAACATAAAACAAATTTTGTATCTGACTCCACAATCTTATTTCGATAATCTTTCTTTCATTGATCATAAACAATATTCATTTCTAACATTTATTTTTTGAACCAGCTCTGGCATTCTGCTAGTTTCCTCACTGATGAGTTAAATAAATCTTTGATATATGCTCATGGCATATTTATACAAGAATCACTTTTTTAAACATTTTGTAATAATTACTTGAGAGTGCATTGTGAAAAGAATTGTTTAGTGAAAATAAATCAGTTTACTCTTCTTGACTTCCTGTCTTTAGCATTATTAAAAATTGTGTTTTTTTTAAAAAGTTGAGTAATGAATGTTAAAAACATAAAGATAATTTGAACCAAAATCAAATTTCACTTGAGACACTTTTATAAGGCATTTTATAGAGTTTTCATCTGCATGTATATTAGGCAGTTATAGCATAAACAGGAAATAGCATCATAACACAATGATTACAATAGCTAGGACGAAAACTCTGCCAAAGGAAGGAAAAAATGCAGTATTTTAAAGTGGCATGTTATAATATCCCATCAATGTTACATTTGAAGACATGGTTATAGTTATAACATTTTCCAGTTGATTAGCATGTATACAAAGTTGGAGGATATAATATGAAATAAATGGTAACATTGGAGGAGAAAGGTAACAGGGAGAACAGAGGGGAAAGAGATAAGTTGAGAGAAAAGAGAAAAGAAGAAAATGTGATGGAAGAAGAAATAGAAATGAAGGAACTGAAAGGGCTAAAAATAGCCCTTTTAAACGTATCCATCCACATTATTTGCAATAGGAAAAAAGAGGGCAGGGAATTCTTTAAATTGATTTTTTTTTCACTTGCTTAAATTATTAACATGTTATTAAGAATAAATTAGGGTGAGTTTTCCTAGGCATTCCAAGTCATCAATCTTCCTTCCTTCAGTATCTCTTGGCCCCAAGTTGCCCCTTGCCTGGACACATTTCTCTCTGCAGTCACAGCAGCCCTGCCCCTCTGTGCACAGTGACTGAGGCTACAGACCTTTCCTAGTGATCTCCGCCAGATCCAACTACAACTTCCCTGTGACTCGTTACCTTTGGTCCTTACCCCTCACTTCAACACAACTAGCTAATATGACAATCTATTTTGTGCTTTATTAATCTAAGTTTTCTATATGGAGTCACATGGGTCTGTCGAAAGAAGCTTCCCACAGCTGAAATGCTTTAGATATACTAAAAAGTTTGAAAACAAACTTTTAGGCACTTTGGCAAATCCAGGAGAAAATCATTTTGTTCAGATGGGACCGTCTGTCAATGTACCTTTCAAGAGTTTGTGGTTCAATCTTCAAACGGAACCAATTCGTATCAAGAGACACTGAGAAATATGTACTTTGTATGGATTTATGACAATGGAAAACATATACTCTACGGTATGGTTTTAAGCTCTGCTATTTCGCAGATTATCCACAGGTGACTGTGTAATGGGCGAGAGAAGAGATTTGAACATAGAAATACCAGATTCCTTCAGTACATGGAATTCTCTGCTGTTGAGATTTCTTGCCATGCTGAGTACAGGAGCACATCAGGCTTGCACTCAGAAGGAGACCAAAGGCATGTGCCTTTCACCAGTGACAGTCAGACAAGCAATCAGATGCTAGATTTAAAGACTGACATCGCTCACTGGTTTCCCCTGCATTCATCAGTTGTGGGAGCTAGTGAAGTTCTCAAATTAGCACTCGTGTGTCAGAAAGTTTTTGAATAGTCGCACAGCTTTCAATCTCCTAGAACACAAATAGAAAATTATCAAATTTCTAGTTTTCCCAGGGGGTGAGCACAGAGCTCAAGCAATGACAATTGGGTAAGGACCTAGAAAACACTCAGTTAAAGCAGAGACATTGCAATGTGATGTACTTCATAATTTTACCTATTGCTGCTTCACAGAAGTGACAATTACTTTGCCTGTTATTCCTAAGAAGGAAGAAATTGAAAGCCAGTGTGCTACCTTCTCAGTTCTTACTATAGACTCTACATCCTTGCAGCCCTATGCCAACAAGGGGGACACATTTAAGTTAGAATACAGCTTTGATCGTGGTGAATGTGAACAGAAGAAGATGGCTTAGGAGATTTGTAAGCCCTCTTTTTTACAATATTTCTGGTGTTTTCATCTTAAATTCAAAAGAATGCAGTGTTCAAAAAAAGATGAAGGATGTGAAGTGCATTATATTGTTACAAGAGCAATTCAATGACTCAAGAGTCCATTATATCTGCAAAAAAAAATATAAATGATCATGAATTGCAACAACCTGCTCATTACCATGGCAGATGGAGCTTATCCTTCATGAACCAATCCCAGCCATGGGATTATTTTATCACTGGTACCACTCATTAAAGAAAATGAGACTTTGGATGTTACTAGGGCATGGTGTTTTTAAATTGATAATCAGAAAAATAGAATTCACTTTTTTTGGATGATGCCAGCATGGTGGCTACAGAATAAAAAAAAATGATCATCTGCTGTATTTGAAGATAAAGGAATAAGTGTCAGAAAGGTCTTAGAACTTCATGGTTTCTCAATTCTCCCACCAACCTTCCTATGCCCATTGTACAGACAAGACCCACAGTGGCAGAGCAGTGTGTGCAAAGTCACTGAGCGCTCATCTCTCTGGCTCTGTGAAACACAATCCGTGTCTTCAACCAGGCAAAATAAACTGCATTAGCCATTCCTTTGTTTTCTAAATTGTCTAAAAAGCATATACTAAGGGGGGGCGGGGAGAGGGGAAACACTTTGCCTAAAGCATCCATAAACATTCACTGAGCACAATTAAAATGAACAGATTCACCGAAATGATGTAAAAAATTAATTCCTTAGCGTTAACAAATAACCTTTATATGACATTTTATAGTAATTTTTTTTCCAATTGTCATTAATTATCTTAAAATTATGTATTAATTTGTCAGGCATCTCAATTAGAGCAGTCAACAAAAGAGAACAACATATTAGCATATGCTCCTTAACAGCATATACAAAGAGCTGAAGAATCTCTAGGGACTGATTAATGGAGAATGTATATTATTCAGTCCTGTTCTTTCCATTTTGTTTCCCGTTGCCAAGACTTGAGATCTTTCACTACTGATTAACCCTATTTCTACCAAAGACTGGCAGAGGAGTTGAATGCTGTGGATGTTAAATCAATCCACTTTGTTTGGTGTGTTGGCAGCCGTAGTGGAGTGAGGTTTGTTACTGGACAAGGCAGGCTTTCAGAACTACACACTACGTTAAACCAAAGAAAAAATATTGAATATTTTGATTATTGGATTGTATGCTAATTCCTTTTATCCATGGCTATATTCTCTACTTTGAGTTAAATAAATAATGATGTCTTTATTTACTTCTGGAAAGTTAGCCTATTTATTTATTGTTGGATAATGTGGTAAAAGTTTCCATGGTTACTGATGAAATATAAGATATTACACCAGTGAGTATAAAAGAGATCATAAGGCACTGCTCATAGAACAAAGCAGTATGTTGTTAAATTATTATACTAGATGCTATTTTAGAAAGCAGGGAATGCATGATAACTAAATGTATGTTTTATTAAGAAAAAAATCTAATGGAAATTCAGATGATTCAGGATTTGTTATGTTATACTCCTAAAGTCTGAATTCCTGCTGGGATAATGCATTTGTTTAGGAATATAGAATAACTAACATTAAAATGAGCATAAATAACATACAGATTGCATTAGTGAGTTTATTTAATGATACCTTAGGGCTCAGTATCAGAAACGGACATCAAAAGTCTCCCTGTGGAAAGGCATTGTTACCTCTCTGGTCTCAAGCCACAAACATGCCTTTTACCATTCCTCCTTCATTGTGCTTCTAGAATACACATAAATTAATATGCATTCATATTTTTACTTTGTACCTCTCATTAATTTGTCCGCAATTTCACCTAAATACAAAGCACATTGGAAAGGAAAAAGCATTAGTTTTCGGTCCTCAGCTCTTAGCACTGTATTTTGGGTCACCAGTAGATATTAGGTTAATACAAGACAGGATTCTTCTTTTAAGAATGTCACATCCCGTTGAGGAAGCACAGGTAGAGTTGAATAGTAAGTAAGATGAAATCTCAGAAGGCAATGATGATTACTCCCTGAATTGAATATGCTAAGAACATGAGCTAAAATATTCAGGGGAGATAGAAGGATATGGATGAAGTGTACTGGCAAGATTCCTTGAAGAGGTAGAAACAGAACTCTCTCTAAAGGTGTGATCACCTTCAGGAGGAAAACAAAAGGAAAAGGAAGATACTTTTAGATGGGGGAACAGCTAGTATCAACATGTTTATGTGAAGACTGAGTGTTTAGGGACAGTAGACTTGGTTAGAGTTTGGCTGAACTGGATGTTTAATTTAGGTAAGATATTACTAAAAAAATATTGATATATGACTGAGGATATAACTTAGCACAAATATAAAAGTCTATTCTTTATCCAAAGACAAAAGGAAGTTTTGATATTTTCTTCACTTTCTCCATGTCCAGTGCCCTTCTCTTGAGATTTGGTCATCATAACCGCAAATGGTTGGTGTTCCAGTGACATCTTTCAGGGACTAGTGAGATGTCTGACACATTCCTGTTAAAATTATCTTCATCTTTTTGAGTCTGTCAAAAATAGGATCAATGACTTTAGAACACTAATTAGAACACTAATTATAATCCCTCTGTGACAGACTGGCTGTCATATAGTTGATATTTGGTAACTTATTATTCTAAAAACCCATTACAATATTTTTATCTATGAGTTTGTATTATGCTCATTTGTCCTTTTTTATTTTGGTCAAAAATGGCTTTGAAAAAACTTTTTTAAACTATTGATCCATTATTTGGCTTTTATTATCTAAAAGAGTTGCCTGTCATCTGCAAACATGGAGATTCCATTTTAAATACACTTTTCCAGATCACTGCACAGCTACGTTCACACTGGTTCCAGTACTGATAGATCCATAAAGACACCAGCACTGATATCTATGTAGTCTTGGGCAGGATGGAGACGTTCATTCCATCCTATTTTTTATTTCTAAGTCAGTTTTTGAATCCAAACCAAAACATTTAATATCATTACAAATAATGTTTTCAACAGCCTTGGCATGGAAACCTCTCAAAAATGTTTCCAAAGCCTAAATCAGTTTAATTTCTTCTTGATCTGCCTCGCTTGATTCTCAAGTTTCATACCCATGTTTAAATTCAATATAGAATTAAAACTGTAGAATTATTTCATCACTTATTTTCAGGTTTTGACATTTACAACTATTATTTAATTCCAAATTAAACCTTTATTCCTCAATAATAGTACTTTTTTCAAAACCATTACAGCGTCTTCCTAATTGCTTTATTTTGTTGTTGTTGTTTTTCAGTTAATTCTAAACTTACAGAAAAATTGCAAGAATTGTTATGAAGAACTTTTTTCCCCTCCTGAATCATTTGACAGTAAGTTGCTATCAGATTTTCCATCATCTCCAAGTATTTTAGTATGAATTAATAATTTCTATAAACACGATATTCTCCAAAATAACCATGATAATCCTCAGAATCGGGGCATTTATAATAATCGATATCATCCAGTGCACTAATCTTATTAAAATTTCACCAATTATGCCACCACCATGTTTTACAGTGTAGGGGCAGAAAGTGGATCTTAATTCCTCCATGTCATAAGGGGTCACAGCCAACACTCCTATATAACGAAATTTAACAAGAGAAAAGCATAACAAAATCATTTAATCATAGTTTTACAGGACATTGGAGCCTTCAAATGAAGACTTAAAGATACAGAGAAAACTGTCCATCATGCTTTGGTTTGATGAAAAAAGGGCAGCCCTGTGGAATGGTGATTGCACAAAAGGACTTGATCTAATGCTGGTAGATTGAGGTGGGGAAACCCAGCAAGGTCTGTTCAGATTCTTCTTGGCCTGTCTGTGCAGCATTCTTTCCTTTCTGCAAAGGGGCTCTTACGACCTACAATCAAACAAGGTAGGTCAGAGAATTTCTTTATGGCCAGCTCTTACACAGAAAGGCAGGGAAAGGTGAGAGTAATATTTTCAGCTTTTATGGCTGGCTTTGGGGAAAAAGGGTTCTAGTTTCTATGATTCACCTTGGGGAAGGGGACTTCTAGTGTCTGTGGTTTGCCTCATAGGAGAACAAAGGTTGAGAGGTAAGAGGGTAGCAGAGGGCAGAGAAAAACATTGCTTCTGAGGCTGTTTCTGAGGTCTCTCCATTTTAGGGTATTGTTTTCTGAACTCCAACAAGAGCAAAAGGATCTAGTTCAGAATTACAAGTGACGTTTAGTTTTTATGCCTCTTTTGACCCAGGACAATTGTTATTCATTCCTTCACCTTTATGACCTCCACACTTTCGTGTCATAAGCTGGTCCTTCTGTAGCCTGTCTGTCAATTTGGCTTTGTCTTATGATTCCTCAGGATGAATTTCAGGTTAGTGATTTTTGGCAGAAACATCACAGAAGTGAAGCTTCTTCTCAGATGGTGCATGATGTTAGCATGTCCCATTCACAGTGACACTGACTTTGATTACTTGCCAGCTTCCCATCTGTGAAGTTACCATTTTTTCTTCTTTGCAATTAAGAATTACTTTAGTGGGAGGAAGACTGATATTATGTAAATATTTCATTTCCCATCAAATTTTAACCCACTAGTTTTTGCCGCCGTTATATTTCTTGGCAGAATTCATCGTTGTGGCAATGGTTGCTATGTTGTGATTTTCTCGTTCCAGCATTCCTTCTGTGCCGATCAGTTGGCATTGTTCCATAAGGAAAAGCTTTTTTCTTCTCTCCATTTATTTACTAATGTTTTTATTCATACCAGCATGAACTGAAGGATTTCTATTTTATTCAATGAGTTGCAATCTGGTGGTATCATTATGTACTTTGATGATCAAATTGTTCTAGATTTGGCTGATAGGATCCCCTTTAGATTTGGTCCTGTGTACTCTTGGCATGCCACCATTGTTCTGGAGCACTTCCTTACTTTCTGGAACAAATAGATTAGATGTTTCACATATATCTGTACTTTTCTTGTCTCAGCCCAGAAATTAGTCATTTTGTGAAAGAAGCTATAATCCATTAGTGGAGAATCATATTCTGGAACCAAGATCTGGAAGTCTGGTGGGCCCATGATTATTGGAGTATTGTTATCCCTTCCAATGGACAGAGCTAACGTGCATCTACATCAATATGCATCTTCATATATACATTGAATTGTACATACATTGAAAACTGGGAAAAAAGTGTGCAGTTCCTAAAGAATAATCTGAATTTAGTAGTCATGCTATGAAAATCACACCCCAAAATTCAAGCCAATGATTTCTTTATCTCATCTCTTGAACTCTAGGTAAAGGGAAACCTAGAGGATTTGCTTTTAGTTAAAGTTCTCATTAATGTTGGGAACTAGATTAATAAATATTTTACTAGATGTTGAGCTAAGTTATTTTTCACGCATTTTCCCCTATTAAAACAAAAGTCTATATTTTATCTGAAAGGATCCATATGTAAATATATTTTCTTTCATTTCAATTGCATTACAAATTTAAAATAAACACAGCTTGAAAAGTCCAAGGGCTACAAATGATACCCTTTCAAAGGGAAATTACTAATTCAGCAAAACTCCAAGGGAAATAAATACACTGCACTATAGCCAAGGTAAACGAACATATGGAGCTAAGTCTGGATGAAAAACAGTCCTTTGTCAAAATTTTGCCATGTGATAAGCACACTTTTTTTTAGGAATTATATGGTTTGACTTTTTTTTTTATTAGTCCTTTCCTCAATCAGACATTAGGTTTTCATAAATCTGATGTTTCATAAGCAGAATAAGAAAAAAAAAAGATCTGTTGATATCACAATATTGATCTTATTATATTTTAAATTATTCTCATCACTAAATGGTAAGACATACATTAAGCAAGAGGTGTTATAAAGACTCACAACTACATTTGACATAGGAACTTGCACTACTTTTAGGTATGTTTTCTATACATGTATAATCTAGACTTTTATAATGCATCACTATAATTTTTTCCATTTTTATAAAGGGGTTGAGAATAATATCACCCCAAAATATGATACTCTGACATAAAAAATATTTTGAACTTACTCTTAACATGAATCAGTGTTTAGAATATTTCGCTGATGAATCCCAAGAACTAATAGATAATAGAAAGTTAAGAGGTTGAGTAAATGGGTCTATTTAAAAAGTGAGGGCACTCAAAATTAGGTGTGTCCTTAATGGTTAATATTGGATTGACCTTGTTACCCACTGAAATTTTGGACACCTGTCATATGAATTAATTTTAATAAGAAACAGGAAAATGAACCTGCACTCATTTTATTTCATTAGAAGTTTAGCCTTTCTTTCCAATTGATGACTAGGGAGAGGAGTGCATTTATATTATTGTACTATATTTTATGTATTTTTTGTTTTTTATATTTTTACATTATTTGGCACTACTGACAGCTGAAATACTATATTTTAGTATGTCTAAAGCCTTGAAAATAATATGCATTGTCTGAAATTTAATTAGTATAGAATGTGCATGATGATGTCCTTTGCAGGTATTCTGAAAATAGCTTGTAAGGTACTAAGAAAAGCTAGAAACTAGAAATTAAATATGCTTAACTATTGTAAGATATTCAATATTTATGAGTGCTAAATTTATATTATCAGTTATATTATTGGATTTCATTAACTTTATCAGATTAATTACAGATAAGTTAATCATTCTACACAGTGTATAAGAAATCCCAGAAAAGATGGTTTTTTTCTTAATATTTTTTTACACCATAACAAATTACTGCATTTATCTATATGTAGAAAAAAATTACAAGAAAACATAATAAAATGACAAAATCATCAAGTTCCAACAGTCTAAATAGCTTACTCTTAGCTATTACTTAAGTATCCAATGCAAAGTAAAATTTCTCCAAATAAAATTTTATCACAAATAGATTATTTTACTTCTTTCCCATAAGGAAGATGATTAGAAGAATATGTGAAGATATTTTATGTTCAGATATTTTTCACCTTACCACAAATTTTAAGACTCAAAATATAAAAAAAGATTCAGTTTTGAGAAAATAAACTGAATCTTTTTTTTTTTTTATGGGAGAAGAAGGATCTCTTTTCCAGACTTGCATTTTACGTCATTTGCCTAATTTCCATATTTATATTGAAGGGTACCAAAATATGCCACCCTCAAATATGCCTTTTGGCTTATTCATTATCTTGAGCTAAAACTCCTGAGAACCAGCAGAGACAGGTAAAGCCCCAGAAGCAAGGCACAACTTTTCCTTTTGTAACAGAAATTTGTATGTGTAAAGGAAATTTCTCTTTGTAAAAGGTGTCTCCCTTTCCCATACCTGGAAGAGGAAGACTCTTAACTCTCATGGATTGAGAGGAACACCTGCTTAAATCTGGGTAACAAACCTCACTAAAATAATCCCTATTTACTATACTTTTCCTGCCCACGTCCCCATAACTCACCTTCCCTCCCCAGAAGCCCAAAACTGTGTTTTCTTTTTTTCAGCCTAAGATGTTACATAAGCCCAAATTCTAACCACTCCTTTGGGTTCATCAACACTGGGGCTCCCATGTGTATATGCACGATGCACATGTTAATAATTCTGTTTTTCTTTAGTTAATCTGTGGTTTTTCAGGGTAATTTATAGGGCTCAAGCCAAAGATCCTAAGACAGGTAGAGGAAAAAGATTACTCCTTATAATACATGATACTATAAGAGACCAGGATATGACACCCCAAAATATGTCTCTTTGGAATAAGGATTACTTTGAGCAGACTGTTTTAAGAAACTGGGAGCACAAAAGAAGCTTTGAAAATAGAGTAGAAGTTACTTTTTTGTAATGCAAATTTATAATGCAGGTTTCTAATCCTAAGGGTGTCTTCCTCTTAGTATGGGAAAGAGAAGGCTGTCCCTAAATATCACCAGAGAGTCTTATTAATGTAGAAGGCACTGATTTAGTTCTGCTTAACAAACCTTATCCTTGTTTACCATGCTTTTCCTGGGCATCTTACTATAACTGCACCCTCCTCCCCCACACCCTTGTCTTTTGTTTCAGTTGAAGATGATATTTAAGCTTAAACTCTAAGCGACCCCTTTGAGACTTACTAATTTCTCTGGTTGTCTCCCATGTATATATGAGAAGTAGATGCTAACAAACTTGTTTGCTTTTTCTCTTCTCCATCTGTCTTTTGTTATAAGTGTCTGTTCCAGCTAAGAACTCAGAAGCATAGAGGGAAAATTATTTTTCCTTCCCCACAATATTTTTATATCATATATTGAAAATATTGGTTATTGTGTATGGATTATAATAATTAGAAAGGGTTACCATCTGGAAAACCATCCATAAGATTAAAGAAGAGAGAACTTAATGAGTTATTGGTGTTGGAACTTAGAAAACAATACCCAAAAATAAAGACTTTGGAAAGCAAAAGCTTTTCTCTGAACTTTATGCCCTCCTGCCTCTCAGTCCCAATCTCCCCTGAGGCCAGCCATAGAAACTAGAATCCCTCTTCCCCAAGGCCTATCATGGAAACCAGAACTCCCTTTTCCCCAAAGGCAGCCATAAAACCTGAAAATATTACTCTAACTTTCCCTCTGCTCTGTGTAAAAACTAGCCACAAAGGAATTCTCTGTAGGTTATCAAACCCCCATTTCAGAGAGGGTGCTATTCATACTCAGAGAGGCCAAGAAGAATCCAGACAGACAGCCTTGCTGGGTTTCCCCACTCAGTCTGCTGGCATTACATCACACCCTATTTGTACAGTCATATTTCTACAGGGCTGTCCATACTTTGTTGAACATAAGCATAAAAATGGACAATTTCCCCTGTATCTTTTGGTCTTCATTATGAAGGTTCTCATGTATACACATGAAACAAATGTGTATGCTTTTTCTCCAATGAATCTGCTTTTCGTGAGATAATTTTTTCAGTGAAACTTTGAAGGGTCAAGGGCAACTACCCCTTTGTCCCTACTTTTCCTTCAATTTTTAAAGTTATAAAATATTCCAACATATAAAAAAGCAGAGAAAATAATATGAAGATAACTGCGCTCACACCTCCCAGATTTAACAAGCGTTTGAATCTGTTTCATGGTGATCAGGTCTATGCAAACCTAACCCCAAAGTCAGAGGAAGCTGAGAGGCCAAAGACAGAGGCTGAATAATCCAGTTCCTTAGAAAGAAACATTTAACAGGGACTTACAAAGAGAAGCATGTTTCGGACTTCTGAGATGAGACAAGATGATGAATCCCTGTGCCATTACCTCCTAGACCTAGGGCTTAAGTGCCACAGGGAAGGAATGTGTGGGACAATTGATGTTGACCCTTTAAGCGAAAGGCAAGAATGCTGTGTGAATCTGCTTAAGGGAAGGATTTATGGTGACAACAGATAGAGGCATTCCCAGAAGAGGGGTTATTCAGAAGTCGACCTGGCAGATTAGCATCCAAAATGGAGTTGCTTTAGCCTCAACAGAATCTTACCACATATTTTAGATCATTTCAAAAAATAAAATGTTACACAGCTTTGAAGTGCTTCCTGATATTTTGATCCTGCCTGCAGAGAGATCATCACTACTTTCAATTTGGTGAGGTGACCTCCCACCCAATCTATGTCTTTACAGTTTTGGTACAAATTGCTGTATTCTTTAAATACACATATTACATTGTTTTATGTTTTAAAACTTTATACAGTTATCACAACTATGTGCCATTCTGCAACTCGTTTTTATTGTTCACTCAACAATATGTTTTCAAGTATAATAAGATAATGTTCTTATCTGATCCATTCTTTTTAACAGCAGCATAAATAACTAGTATAATTCTGTATGCTTCAATTTTCTCATCTACAAAACGAAGACAATTATCCAAGGTGTGGGTTGTAATGATTAGATCAGCATATGTAGATTAAAATGAGACTGTTAGTATATGTATTTCTTTATCAGGGATATTGATCTACAAGTTGAATGGCTGGGTCAATGGGTATGAACACTTTCAACCCTGCCATATAATGACAAAGGATTTCTCAAAGTGATTGTACCACACCAGATTCTTTGGTAATATGTGAGGAAATGTTTTTCTTCCCTACCTACTAATTACTATTTAGTATCGCAGAAGTTCACAATTTTACCAATCTAATCAAAATGGAATATTATCTCATTGCTGCTTAATTTGCATTTTCATATTTTCCTGTATCCATTGGACATTTGAATTCTCTGTTACAATCTTTTGCTTATCTTTCTACAGGGTGGTTTTTGTTCTTATTGAGTTTTAGGACTTTGTATTTTCTAAAATTACATGTTTTATTCGCTCTACAACTTTCAGATATATTTTCCCAGTCTGTGTCATGACTAAATTCTGTTCTGGTACTTTTGTTGTTTTTGTTATTATTGGTCTTTGAATATACTAGTTTTACATTTTAATATAATTGAATTCACCAATTTTGTTCTTCAAGAACTTTTGCTTTTTATGTCTATCTGAAGAAACTCTTCCTTGCCTAATATGAAAATATACATTTTTTTTTGTATTTGGCCTAATTAACAAGCACATAGATTTAAAAGTTAGATGGTATTAAAACGTTCATAAATAAAAGTCAGCATTTCTTTGCTTCACCTTTCAAAGTCACCTACCCACCCTTTACTGAGGCAATTTCTATTTAGATATGTCTTTTTTTATGATTTTATTTATTTTATTTCAGCATCTTATGGAGGTACAAATGTTTAGGTAACGCGTATATTGTCTTTGCCTCACCTGAGTCAGAGCTTTAAGTGTGTCCATCCCCTAGGCAGTGCGCACCACACTCATTAGGTGTGAATATACCCATCCCTTTCTCCCCCTTTCCACCTGGCCTCACACCCGATGAATGTTACACTACGTATGCACATAAGTGTTGATCAGTTAATACCAATTTGATGGTGAGTACATGTGGTGCTTATTTTTCCATTCTTGAGATACTTCACTTAGCAGGGTGGGTTCCAGCTCTATCCAGGATAATACAAGGAGTGCTAGATCACCATCGTTTTTTGTGGCTGAGTAGAACCCCATGGCATAAATATACCATATTTTATTAATCCACTCATATATCAGTGGGCACTTGGGTTGTCTTACATGTCTAAGTAATATGCACATACAACAGGTTGTCTGGAAAGTATCCAGCCACTGTTAATAATATAACAAGAATGGTTACATGGCTGGATAATTTCCAGACAGCCTTTGTATATCCATTTGTTAATTTTAAATATTTTCCATTGACTTATTCTACATGAAATTTTTAACTCTCTTACATTGCTGTTTCATCCATTTCTCATGCCTTTTCATAGAAGTTTTGTTACACTGCCCTTTTTTTGGCTAAATAATAGGTATTTGTATTAATATAACTTTGCAAACATTATTCAAAGTCTAGCACTATAATGTATCATAATTATACTTTTCTTACTTTTTGTTTTTCCGAAAGTTATTAATAACCCCTTTTTTAATTGCTTGTTTTTGGGGATATTTGCCTATTCTTATATCTTATAGAGGTCTCTTATTGTAATTACCTACAAGGTCAATTACATAATTCAATCTACCTACACCCACACCTGTGGAGAGCTTGATTGTTCTTCTCTCTGAACTGATTGCTCTCCAGTTACGCTATACTGCTGTTACCTTGGGACTTTTACTTGTTCTCATCCTCAAAAGTTCATTTGCCTTTTATTTATGGTGGGTTCTCTTTGTTCTCCCTTTCCTATCTTCATGCTCATTTATTTCTTTGTTTGAAGGAACACACCTTTCAAAAGCGTTGCCAGGTTAAATATATGCTGTAATCATAGAAAACATAGTGATAATAATACTTTTTGTCTTTTGGGCCAAAATATTCCAAAATTATCTAATCTCTCTCTATTATTCATAGACAGTGGTCACCCTGGGACTTCCCTTTCTCATAATGCTAGGGATTCTTTTCTTCTCTGTTAGATCTCTGGCTTTCTGACAGCTTGTCTTGTTTTCTATGTTTATTTCCTGATTTGGAAAGAAACATCCTTGCCATGTTCTGAATGTCTGTGTCCCCACAAAATCTGTATGTTGAAATCCTAACCAGCAAAGTCATGGTATTAGGCACTGAGGCCTTTAGGAGGTGGTAGGGTCCTGAGGGCAGAGCCCTCATGATAAGGATTAGAATCTTCATGAAGAAATCCTAGGGGGCTACATAGCTTCTTCCACCATGTAAAGACACAGCTAGAAGGCACCGTCTACGCACCAGAAATTAGACCCTCAACCAGACAGTGAATCTGCTAGTGCCTTGGCTTTGGACTTTCCAGCCTCTGGAACTGT